>JAFVLL020024531.1:0-63171 GCA_021397915.2 Tor tambroides | reverse complement strand
TTTTATGCCTGTCCGGCCGTAATCATTGCACATCTGGACAAGCATTTGCATGAATTTCTTACTTCTGATAGATATATCTTTTTGTCCCCCCCTTACTGTGATATCGAAATTGGTATTGAGAACTGTAAAATTTCAGTGGTATCGAAAATGTTGATATTGCGGCAACCTTATTTTCAGCTTAAGTAAATATATTGTGATATGTGTTTTTAACATTAAATAAAATAGCTCATATTGTCATATAAATCATTGGCCATATCACCACCCCTAGTTTGAAGATTCCATAAGTTTTTCCTTCTTCCTTCAAATGTTGAATGGAATCCTCCTGTCTCTGCAGGATCAGGCCCGTCTGACACGCGACTGCGAAGCAGAGCTGAAGCGCTTGCCGGAAGAGATCTCTCAGTATCTGCAGGAGATCGAGAGCAAAGGCTCTCGTAAAGACACTCTGATGGGTCAGGCCAATGACAGCCCCAGCTCCGGCCCCCCCTCTAACTGCAGCACACCCCCTTATTCCTCCCCCAACCACAGCTGGAGCAACATGGCCAATATCTCGTCCTCAATGCTGGACTCCTCCTCCACCTCAAACACTCCTGTCAAGTCAGAGATGGATACTACAGGAGTGTACTAGTGATACTACCGTTCGTTTTATGTTTTTCTTATCATTTCTGTCCGCAGTGAATTTTAAGAATAGATATAGTATTACTAAAAGCTGTATGCATTTTTTTGAGGATTTTTTTGTTGGTTTTTTTTAGCCTGCATACACTTTACCACCGTGTCTGTCTGAATCAACTCTGACGTTGTTTTACTTTCTTTTTAACCAAATTCCTGTTTTAATCCATAAACACAGTGGATTTGATCTAGCTTTAATAATGTGGGCTCTTGTTCATACTACCACCTGTATGCAAGAAACCTGTGGAAACCAGAGGGATGGGGTTATCTATTTATTTTGGTTATATATTGTGCACTTTGCAGCTTTTTGAGTAGTGCAGCGAGTTGTCCTAAAGGTGGCAGTGTAAATTTGGCAATGAATTCTGACGCTGTGATGCTAGCGCTAGGCTCATGCTTAGTCTTAAAGGTACGTGTTTACATAATAATGCACAGATGGACTATTGCTTACGCACCCCCAACACAATTCATTTCACCACAGCGACGAAACATCTGGTCTTGTGAATGTTGATCAGGTCCTGAGCACACTGTCTGAAAAATGTGCAAAAATTACACAGCTTGTCACTGGGGTAGTACCCTTAAGGGACAACTTTGTGCCTTATCTGCCCCCAAAAAGTGCATATTAGTACCTATTAGTACCTGAGTAGTAATAAAACTTTTAAAAACTTTAGGGCTAAATAAGGTGCCAATTTGACCGTTTGAGGGTTCCACCCCAGTGACAAGCTGCTGTAGGCCTAAAGATACTATTTTTGCACATTTTTTTACGAAAAGTGTATATTGGTTTTTTTGGGTCCAATGATGCTAAAATGTTTAAGTGCCTCACATTTACATGTACTTCGCTTGAACTCTCTCACCCAGTTAATGCATTCTAAAATCCCATAATCCCGCTCACTCTCTTTCCTATACCTCCCCCGTATCTTTCTCTCTATCGGTTGGCTTAATCTAATCTAATCTAATCCGGATTCTGTGTAATTGGTAGTGATCCCGCATCTCACACTGTCTGAAATCCAGTGATGTCTAGGAAACTTCATGCACCACCTTTTTATTTTTAGCCAAACCCTGTTGAATCTTCTCACGTTCTGGGTGCAGTGTCAGGAACGCTGTGCACAAATCCCCCGTTGGGGTTTATCAGGGTCTATTCAGAGTCATGTTGCATAATATGCAGCAAAGCAGAGCATATGAGATGAGTTTTTAATGTGAGATTGAAGCAAGACTTTTACAGCTTAGCTCTGATCACCACAATCCAGGGCTTTTTTAATCCATTAGAATGTATGATGTTTGGATTTTGCTTTCTCGTACTGTAATCTGGTCTGCTGTCGCCCCCACTTCCTGTTTACTTTCATATATTTGGTCAGTTTTTTTTGAGCTCTATGTCCATGTGTGTCTTTTCCCCACCTTTTTCATTCTCTTTGTGTCTCTCAGGGCTTCGCGGCTTAATATTAAGGCAGTAGTTGAGCGAGCATCATTCACACTGGTGTGCTTGGTGCTTAATGATCTCAGTGGAAGCACTTTGAGAAAGACAATGATTACAGCACTTATGATTATCAAACAATTACATTTGCTGAGCGAGTAACATAATATGCATCATGGACATGATGGTTCTTCTGCATGCTTGGATGATAATATTTCCCAGTGTAATTTACAAAGAGTGTGTGTGTGTGTGTGTGTGTTTGTATGTGTGAGATAAGCGCTGGCTGTGAGAATGAACACTGCACAGTAGAGTTTAGAAGGCCAGAAGCCAAAAGGGCTGAAATGAGATGATGGACAACACTATCGTTTGCTATGAGAAGTGAGCATGAGTTTGTGACTCAGCCCATATTGTGTGTTCATATGTTAAGTCAATAGCTTTATTTACCCGTATGAACAGGGATAAATGGTACTTGCATGTAAACATTTCCTCTCTCCATGTCTCATTATCTTTGGAGAGGGACATTAGTGTTGTACATACTACCAGGAAATATTAATGTGTGTATTTCAGTCGAAACCACACAAGGGTTTTGTATCCATATACATATAATTCATTCCATTTTAGACATATATGAATTTTACTACTGACTAGAGGAGAAGTTGAGGGTGACGTCTGTCTTTTTGCTTGCATCGTAGGCTGATCTAGTGTCCCAACAACACACACACACTATACAGTCAACCTAAGCACCAATCAGCTGTCTTCTGCTGCCTGTCCAACATTTGATTTCTTGAGGTGCAGGTGTTTTTTTTTTTTTAATTGAGAAACACCCAAATACTTTATGGCCTGTATTTTTTGACAACTTTATGATTGTCTTGTTCTTTACAGTGGCATGATTCTGTATTGTGCCTATGTTATATCACATTATGGTTCTGTTTTGTGTATAGACAGTAGTAATGGTTGAATGGCACTATTTTATCATTTAAAAACCCAACAATTTTTTTTTGAAATCATGTCATTTAGAAATCCACTTTTTAGTGTCTTAAAATGGGACAAAATTCAGGTGGTTCTGATTTTGATTTTTCTTTTGATTTTAGCACCTTTTATATTATTTTATTAATGCTTGCAAAGCATGTCCTGTAAATTGACTTTGTTGTTGGTACAGGTTTTTTTTTCTTCTTCTTTCAAAGCAGACATTAGCATGCTAATTTCAGTCTATAATCAGACATCCTCAGGGGAAAAGCCAGGCTGGTCCATCACACATGTGGGCCGAACTGAGTGATGCTGGTGTGTGTACTGAAATCAGTGAGGACTGCAGTCAGACTTTAAGGGACAAAACATGCTTACCCAAGGGCTAACTTCTGCTTGGCCTCAGTTACAGCTTTAACCAAGTACATATCTTATAGTTTCATGAGTTCATTGTTTGTCTCTCTCTCTCTCTCTCTGCATGTGTCTCTTTATTACCTTCCTACTGAAACACTCTTTTGTTAACACTGTATGTAGATAATATACTGGTCTGCCTTGTTTAAAGGGAAAATTATTACTCTGGATGTAATTTTTATTGCCTCGATAAATAATATAACTGTACATTCAATAAACACAGAACATTGTCAAAAATGCCTTGCTTGTGCTTCCCTTTTTCAGTTCTCCTTTAATAGCATGAGAACAAGTTCTCAGATTGTGAAATGGATTTGTTAAATGAAAGATTACGTGACATGATGAAAGTGTGAGACATCTTCAAATATGAAAATCCATTCTCACTTTACTAGACCCTTCTAAACATTTTCCAGAGTGAAAATAATAAAAATAGCATTTTTTTTAAATCAGTATTGGCACTTTAATATTTATTAACATTTTAGTTTAGCTTTTTATCTTTAGTGTAATTAACATTTTTTTGTAATGTTATGTGCTTTTGTTATTTTTATAAGGGTTTTGTGTGTGTGTGTGTGTGTGTGTATTGAAGATCCTATAGTAATGAAATGTAATCATCCTATAATAATGTAAACTTATGAGCAGGGTCATTTTTATAATTTCAGTTATTGCAATTTTTACAAATTTTCTTTTTTAATTATTCAGATTTTGCATATTCTACATATGTCAAAAATGCATGGTTATGTGAATATGGTTACATTTTGGGGACCAATTCTCGCTATTAACTATTAACTACAATTTTTGCTGCTGCTTACTAGTTTGTAAGGTAGTTGTTAAATTTAGGTAGGGTATGATTAAGAAATTAAAATATGGTCATGCAGAATAGGGCATTAATATGTGCTTTATAAGTACCGATAAACAGCAAGTATGCTAGTAATAAGCAAGCTAATATGCAACTAGTTTATAGTGAGAATTGATCCCTAAACTAGGGGTGCAACGGATCGTAGATGATCCGTGATCCGTACGGACCAGTCCCCACGGTTCGGCATGCATGCGATTCGCGGATTAACTGTTAGGTTCAACCATCATATAGTGAAAATTATCATTTGCACGTGTTTTGTCTTGCAAATTTACACATTCAAGCAATTTCAGACCATTCAGATGAAGGAGAAGTCGAATCAGGACTCGCGCGCCGTTTTCCGCGCTCAGCCGCTGCGCGCACACCCGAAGCGCGCGAGAGAGATATAGAGTCTGGGAATCTACGTCACGCTGCGTTGGATTCCGCCATGTTTTAGGTAACGCTCAGGAGCACATAGTATAAACACACTCAAATCACCACAGAAAAAAGCCGACCGTTTACTATTAATATTTTTTGAAAACCATCTTACATATTCTTAGAATAAAACAGACTAATATGTAAATCTCTTTATAAAAAAATAAATAAAAATTGCTCTGTGGTTTGTCTGAGAGGCTGCAGATATTCATTATTCCGTCTCCTTCACTACAATGGTACTGATGTAGGCTAACTGCTAAAACACTTTGGTTAGAGTAGCAAAAGAGTTAGAGTGGCTATTTTTTAAAGGGGAGAATACATAGCTAGATCTTAAACATCGTTTATCATTGTTATATATCTCAATATTGTCCAGTAAATCTGCTCAGTGTAAAGAATTAACCCATTATAGAGGTAACAGCTACTGTACTGTAAGCTGCTTTGAAACGATGTGTATTGCGGATGCTATGTAAATAAATAATGAACCAAGTTGAAGATTCCTTACTATTAGAGATCCCGAACAATGATGCAAGCGATCAAATAAATGAATGAATGACACTTAATCCTTACAAACAAGTGGCCCGGGATCAAAGAGCTGCTACAGATAATATTTCCATATATGATTTTCTTTTATTTGTAGTGTGAGGGCTTACAGTTTAATGCAAATCACTGTATATATTAAATCTACAGAGATCAATTATTAAGCCATCTTATTTGAGTTGTTACTGAGTTTCAGTTTAACTTTCATCCGAGTTCCGTAGTGAATGTAGACATTTTATAAGGCTATTATTTTATGTTTATGTGATTCAACTTAAGATCGCGTTGGAATGATTAACGCTTACTGTATCAACATAGCGTTAGTCAAAAGCAGGGGTATTTCATGCAGACATCGATAAGGGCTGAAAAAATCACGTTTTTCACACCGGCCGTGCAAAGGGCTATGGCAAATGATGTAAAGTGAGCCTTAACCACTACAGCAAGTCTTAGAGTAGAATAATAGAAACATTAAATAATATCAACGTCTATATTCACTATATTATCCAGTCTCCGCTGTAGCTCCCGTTACCTAAATTCCCAGAATGCATTGCCGCTGTGACGACACATTCCCAGACTCTATAGAGAGAGCGGAGCGATTCAGACACCGCGTTGGATACACACAAAGTTATGTGAAAATACCCGTTTTGGCAAGTATTCTGGTAAACACAGTAGGTTACGTCCATGTCTTAAGTTAACGTATACAGCTGACTAAGAAAGAAACGGAATGTGTCAGTATTAGGTCCGTGCATTTAGTCTTAAAGAGACAGCAGCCTAGAAAAATACCTACTTCTGTCTGGTCTGCTAATCAAACAACACCACAGCTTTAACAAAGATTAATCTGTATTTAACTTATGCAGTAAGCATTATTGTGTTGTTTTACACTTAATTATTACATTTCTGCACCTGAATACTACTGTTACTGTCTTTATATAGCCTATAATTTTGTTGTAGGGTGTTCATCTATGCTTGTAATTTGTGCAATTGTTCTTGTTGTATTACTGACTTTAGTAGTTAAGCTAGTAGTTTCTGCTGGGGTATATGTAAAGTAAGCTTTTAGTAATAAATGAAAAGCAAACTTTTTTTTGCTGATCCGAAAAATGATCCGATCCGTGACTCAAAATCCGTAGTATGATCCGAACCGTGAGTTTTGTGATCCGTTGCACCACTACCCTAAACTAAAGTGTTACCAAGAATTTTTTTGTCTTTGGTTATTTGATGAGTCAAGTTTTGACCCTTAGAAACAATAAAAGCACAACACCCTTGAAAAATGAGCTTCAACGCACCAGTAATTTTAACTTTTTTTTTTTTTTTTATGGGAATAGTACAGAACTTAGTAAAGGTTTTGGCACTTGTTAAGTGTGCAAAGTTCTGAAAACTGAAGCCAAAACAGTTTGATCACCATCTGGTGGCTGGCTGCAGTTTAGTTCATAAACCACACCCTCTTCATGTAAAGGAATGGGACATAAGCAAAGCTAAACAACCTAATTTCCCTTAAAATATGTATTTTTTTTTTCTTCTCAGAGATGGTTTCCATCAGTTCTTATCATGCTGGTGTATGTTCTAGTTTGTTTTTCTAATAAGTTTGATCACTACCGCGCAGGCACCAAATGACAGCTGCCATACTGGAATGTTTTGGCTTCACTTTCCTATAATGGAAAGAACTGGAGATGCATTATCCTTTTTTTTTTTACAATCTATGGTGCTTGCTATGCGAACACACACACACGTACAAAAAATAAATAAAAATAAAAATTGTCACAGTTAGAGTAGCCTATAAAAAGTCTTTGTGTACATACATATATAGGCCTAATGGATAGAGAGACGGACTTGTAACCCAAAGGTCACTGGTTGAGACCCTTGAGCAAGGCACCGAACCCCCAATGGGCGCCGCAGCATAAATGACTGCTCAATGCTCCGGGTGTGTGTGTGTGTGTTTGTTCACTACTTACTGCTTTGTGCGTGCACTTGGATGGGTTAAATACAGAGCACAAATTCCGAGTATGGGTCACCATACTTGGCCACACGTCACGTCCTTTCTTCCTTTCCTTTCATATATATATATATAAAATATAAAAAACTTGAACTTCTAAACCTTTTAAACCTTTTTTCACTTTACATATCCTGCCAAGTGTCTGCTCTAAAAGAACATTAGAACATTGACATAGAACATTAATTTAACTGAAACTAAAAAAAATAAAGCGCCACACGAGCAGCACTAGAGTGTTAATGTTTTTAAATCCCCCATCTGTACACCAGGGTGGTGCATGCATAAAGTATCCCGATGTTGAATATTATTGCTGTACAGTGATTGCCTATAGATTCTAGTCTATTGTTGTATGACACTGCTTTAATACTTCCTCAGTTGTCTTCCAATGGTTTATTTTGAAAGGCATCTGTGAAACATGATTTTCAGAGTAACCTTTGTGACATTTTACTGCAGTTTTACCATAGAGTTTGAGATGGAAGTGGGGATTTGTCTCCTTTTTAGAGCAACTGTTCAAAAAATGGACAATAACTATGAGGCTTATGAAAGCGCCTGAGAGATGAATGCAATTCCTAGGACCCTTCAATAGCTTCTAAGTACACAAGCCTCTCCTGTCTTCTTTATTTGAAGATAGTGACAGTAAAAACGGCCTGTTTCCTTTGATATACAGCTTTGCAAGGCTTGTTTTTATGATGGTACAATGATGTTGCAGAAATGCTGCTTGGAGCTCTATTTCTGATTTTAGCTTGTAGCATAAATCAGACATTTAACACGCATAAAAAATGTGGGTAAAATTTGGGATTTGTTTAAAATAAGACAGTACTACAACATTAGGACAAACCAAACCATGAAAGCGTGTCAATCTTTAATTTCCATTATTATACATGGTGGGAGACTGTCAGTGCAAATGTTTCTATTTAGCTGTTTTCTTATCTAATACAGTAATATTCATTACAAATGATATTATTAACTTAGTTGAAACATTCACTTGTATATTGTAATGTCTTGGTATGTTATTGTAATGTTGCTTTCATGACAAGCTGCATAACCTCCACATGTTTGCCTGATGATCATGTTTTCCAGCATGATCTGAGACGATCTAAAGAGCATCTTGTGCTTCAATGAGATCAGAAACATTTAACAGTCTGTACAAAAGACTTCACAGATATGCATATTTGCTAACTGAATCTCAAATAAGTTTTGTCATAATGCCTCTTTCAATTTTTCCAAATACTAAATCTTTTAAATTAAGTTTAAATTAGATTTTAAATCCCAGATATGGGCTTAGACTTTCGAACCACTCTCTATGTAACAATGCATTGAACAATCCAATTCACTTCATATCTGAGGCACATAACCTGCACATTCAGGTTCTCTCACAGCCTCTCAATGGCCCCAGCGGCCAGTCAATCTTTAATTATATTTCCATGTAATTTCCCATTCATTCATTTTTCTTTTCTGAACTCTTCACGTTCTTTCTCTTATCTCCAGCTTTTGTATTTCAAGCACAAAGCTGGTCTCCTCTCTCTCCCTTTTTCTGTTTTGTTCCCCAGTGAGCATCTGCTTCCGCCTCATTCTTTCTGCTCTCGTTCTGTCGTTTCTTTCTTTCCAGTGGACAGGTCCATGAGAGTGAGAGAGGAGCACCGACACCCAACTGTCATGCCTGACATATATCAACTCAGTTTACAAAAAAACAAAAACAAAACAAACACCAAATGGTGCTAATACACACTCAGTGTGTGTAAAAAAAAAAAAATCATGATCCTAACCAATCTCCATAGCAAAATCTCAATTGACCAGACAATGATTCATCTTTTCTGAATGTTAAAATATTGGTGCTCGGGATACCTTAAGCCCAGAATCTGTAGTCTACAAGTGAAAAAGCTTCACAGGTTCAGCTGTGCTGGGAATGAGTGTGTCATTGCTTTTATATACACTATCAGATTAGTAAACAAGGCGTTGAGCACCTTGCATTTTAGATGCATTTTTTTAAATGTTTCTTCACCGGTGTCTGCGAGCAACACAGTGTTCCATTCAGATCAGTGTTAATAAATTGTGTGAGTGAAAGATTCAATGATTCATTCATAGCGGTTGCTAATAGTGTTCTTTAGCTGAAGTGCATCTTAAGTTTTATGCACACATAAAAGTCATCCATTCCTTCAAAAGACATATGTCATTTAATATGTAGTGTTTAATTCAGATTTTTTAATAAAAGACATTTAAAAAAAAAAAGATTTCAGGACAATACATTCTAAAACATTTAACAAGGGTAAGAGAATGAAAAGAAAAGCACTTGGTGATTCACTCATTATGAGAAACAGACTGAGAAATTAACAATGAAATCAATCAAACCATTAATGAAGGAATAATCAAAAGACTAATGAACAGAAAGATCGGAGAGATGCTTCATGCAAGGACCAGACCACACAGAACAAAGTCCAGCCAAGGGCAACACGCACACTGATACAGGATGACATGTGACTGCTTCCTCAGGGCACTTCATATGAACTGCTAGCTTATCATATTAACCTCATCTGTCGGTGTATCTTCTGTACACAAGAAAGTTAAAGCAGTACTAGCACTATGAACACAAGACCAATCACATACACTCTCAATAATTATTAGTTCTATCATGACTTGTTTTTTCTTCTGCAACACAGGGGCAGTATAGTTCCTGTCACTAACCAATCCTAGCAGGATAGGATACCCGGGACACTTGTAAAATGTATGAATGTCATTGCATTAGATAGCAAATAAAAAAGTGTCAATGTAACAGAAGTAGCAACATCTCTTTTTTTCTGTATTGTGAGGTGTATCTAAGTCAAACAGATTCTTGAAAAAGGAAAAATGTAGGGTGGGGACTTGGTTCTATCCATCAGTTGTTGATTTGATGAAAGGATGCCAAAAAGCGAGCTATAATGTCAGCATTTTAAAAATAAAACATATGCATGGATGAATTATTCACATTAAGATCAAGCTTTTAGAAAATGCCGTAAATTCATTTCATGCATACTTTGAAGATAGCACAAGTATACTTTTCAAACAAAACAAAAAAGACAACTTGGCTTTAGTTCATAAAAGATATACTGTCAATGTGCTGAACTAGTCATTGCAAAAACGATTTAGAAAAGCTCTAACATCTTTCTTTGCACGTCATTGGGTTTGATATTTTATTTAATGTAATGACATTCCTATGTTTTTACTGTATCAATAGCCTGTTCTGCACATGTTAGCTGACATATAGACATGCACTGAATCACAAAACGAATTAAGAGGCCAGCAGATACAACACAAATACACAGTCTCTCTTGCAGTATTAAATTGCTATAAACACACAACAACCTTTACATGCAATTTCATCAGGAATGTGTGAAATTGTGTAGATGGGGAAGTGTTTACAATCCCCAGCATTCTCTCTTCTTTTCTCTGGCCAGGCTGCTTAATCCAATTACGATAGCTGTTTTTCAGCATGACATTTGGGATTGCACTTCAATTTATTGTGCTTCCAGAGGATCCTGGCAGAGAGAGAGAAATCGGTGACCCTATAAAGCGATTACGCGCACACTCTTCTGCTGTATGTCAGTCTAGATGTGGGATTCACTGTGCTGATGATAGATGATCCTTGTGACAGCATGAGCTGGCATGATCGTTAATAATCATCATCATCATCAATCATATCAGTTACATGATCATAATTGATATCAATATAATTACCTTTGTGTGACCGCTTTACCAAAATCTTTTCAGTTCAACTCAAACCTCCACTAACCTTATGTTAGTATAAGAAGTAAAGTTGGTAAAGATGGCTTATGTGGTGATTTAAGCCTTAAATAGACTCGGGTGAGGGGGTGTTACACACATACAGCAACACCCCCCCCCCCCCAAAACACACACACACACACACACACACACACAAGCACCCATCACTGGGCCCAGACAAGACAATGACTCTCTGGGCGGGTCGCCTAGCAACAAGATAATACTAAAAATACACTGGGTGCACATTCTCTCACTCTGAATACTGTAGTAGTCTGAGAGCAGCTACTTCTGAGGGTTAAATATCTACGCTACTGCTAAATCTGTCTCATTCACTTTTTTTCTGTGCTCTCCATCAAACGTTGCCTGAGCCGATGCCTGCCACCCTCCCACTGTCTTCCTGAATGTCTCACAGAGTAATTACACAGCAGTCAGAATCAGATAGACAGACAGTGAACACTGAAACAGTGACAACTGAAAATTCACTGCAACAAACATCACTGATAAATAAAAGTACAAAGTTTGGTTTGGATCTTGTGTGCACCCTCATGTTATTCTAAACCCATATAGTCCAAAAATGACAAAAACAAAGAAACGAATAAATAAAAGTAGTCAATGTGACTTGTGTACTTAATTTCATGAATCCTGAAGACACATGATTGACTTTTATGTACCTGTATATTTACTCTTATGACTTGTATAGACTATTTCGCAGTGTTTTTATGACGTTTTAGTCCGTTACATAAAAGGTTTATTACGATGTGATAGTATCCTTTATTTTTTTAAACAAAAAAAAGAGAGTACTTTCAGTCTACTGTCTATGTATCAGAGATATACTTAATACAAAATTATGCTTAAGAACTTATGGGGTTGAGTTCACAAAGAAAACTTACAGTATAATTTCGGTATAAAAATTCTGAAAAATTATACTAAAAAGTGGGTAAGACAAGTAGTAAACTAACAGTATACCTATACGTTCACTTGAGTATTTCACATTATATTTGTAATACAAAAACTTCTATGTAAACTAGCACTCAGTGACTACTATTGTTACACTTACAGTACACTTAAAATTATACTTTTATAAACTAAAATGTGGCTACCATTAATCTCAAGAAGTAATGAAAAAGTACAGTTACAAGTATCATACTACGGGTAGTGTACAAGCCCATTGATTTTAGTATACTTACTGCATGAAGTATACCTGGAAAATGTAATTAACTTACAGTAGGTTTACTTAAAATGAACTATGAAGTATAATTATTTTGAATAAGTATGAATGAAGTGCACTTTTTGCATGGGTGGTCACTTTCTGCTTTGTTGTATGAAAAGGATCAGCATCAACATTCTGCTAAACAATTTGCTTTTATGTTTCACTGGTCATATGGGTTTGGAATCACATGAGAGTCAGTAAATGCTGTCAGAATTGTAACTTTCGAGTGAACTTAGGGGTGATACAGTTTGGTACGCAGTCAGTAAGCGCATTTGTCACCATGTCAAATGTCACATCATGTTAACAGGCAGGTATCTCCTATTGAACATTTGATGTCAAGGAGTGTGACCATCAAGGGACAAGGCAAATACAGATAAATACAGACAGCTAATTACATCAATTACATGGTTTGTTATTTCAAGAGAACATCAGCAGAGCTGTTTATTCTTGGTTGAGTGGTTTCTCTCTCACTCACACACACACACACACACACACACATTACATACACATTTAAATTAGAATAATTTTTAATGATATGCAGCACCATCACTGTTATTATTTTCCGATTGCTCATCTGTTCACTTCAGGATTATTTCAGTCCATTTTCTGTTTTAGTCCATTTTGCTGTTTGGCTTCCCAAAACTGTCACCATTCTTTCACGATATATGATTAGTTATGAACTCGACATGCTTTTCAGACCGATTTGTATTTAGTCCTGAAACATGCTTTTCTTCTAACACAAACAATATTAAGTCCAGCATGTTTATTCAGTCTTGTGTCAACAATTCAAAGTTCATGTTTGGTCATTCTGTCAATTTAAATATCTTTTAAAATATCATCATTACAGTTACACAAGAGTAATACTGACACTTAACATAAAAAAAGAGTTCAAAAAAAGTAAACCCCTTCATTCAATAACTGAAGGCTCTGATTGGCTCAAACAGGAGTACAAAAAAGACATGAGTCATTGGTTACTCTTTTGGATTGATTTAAGACAGCACTGAGAGACGAATACAAGTGTAAGGCAAGGGAACAAGGAATGATGAGTAAGATACTGCACTAACTAATTTAAAGGGACAGTTCATACAAAAAAAGAGGAAAATCTGTGATCATTTACTCACCTTCATATAGTCCCCCCCCTTCAAAAACCCCCAAAACAAAACACTTTTTATGTTCTTTGGAACAACATAAAAGCTGTGAATGATTTTTGGGTGAACTATCCCTTTACGGAAGAAAAAAAGGGAAAAAAACATTGAAAAAAAAGGACTTATCAGACCTATTAAAAGTTTTCAACATAAATATCTAATAAATACAAAAAAAAAAAAAAAAAGCTCCTTCACTGGCCGTTATTTATATTCCTCTCCAAACAGAAATAATACGAGGCCTCGTTGCCTCAGAATCCAGCAATGTGGCAGTACGCTTCCAGTGAGGCCAACAGGATGTAGATCAGCCAGAGGGAGATGAAGAGTAAGGACGTCAATATCTTGCAAGTCCGAGGACCGCCAAGCTCTCCTCCAGCCACCGAGGGGCGCCGGCGATACAACAGCACGCTGACACACACCACAGCCAAAGCAGAGAAGAGTGTGACAGAGAAGGCCAGAGAACCTGGATCCACATGGAAAGCTTTGCCCTTGGAACGCCAGTATACAGCAGCTATGGTCCACGCCACACCGATGCCCAGGAAAACATTGACTGCGTTGCTGCCCGTCACATTACCAATGGAGGCGTCTGCATACTGGTCTTGGATGGCAGCGACCTTACTGGCAAAAGTGTCTGTGCAAAGGAGAGACCGAATTAAATAATATTCAGACTAATGTACTTAGGATTTGAACTGCAAAAATCTTTTTTTGACTGAAAATAGAAGTGAGAAGTATCAGAAAGGGAGGTCAACGAAAGGGAAAAGAGCAAAAGAGGAACTGAAAGAAAAGGAAGAGAAAGAAAAAGGAGGAAGAGAGAGAAAACAGACAGGGTCAGGTGAGCGTGTTGAACAGAATCAAAGGGAAAAAACAGACACACATACAAACATACACTGATACACCAGCTGTAAACACATGACCTGAAGATGAGATAAGTCACACACATCAGTGCCCTTCTGCTCTAATAACCAGCCGCACTAAAATATACACCCAAATTCATTCACCTGGTCTGTGGTGATGAAAAGTGTCTGATATAGCTTTTTTGAATTAGCTTATATTTAATTTTAAGATTTAGTGGTTAACAAAAGTGATTGCTCCAAAAATATGATTTTATTATTAGACATTTTAAGAAGTAATGCATACTATTACTATTCTTGAAAGGAAAGGAATGCACGTGTAGCCAATTTGTGCTCTGCATTTCATCCATCCAAGTGCACACACACAGCAGTGAGTAGTGAAAACACACACACACACACACACACACACACACACACACACACACACACACACACTGTGAACAAACACCCAGAGCAGTGGGCAGCTATTTTTGCTGTGGAGCCCGGGAAGCAGTTGGGGGTTTGTTGCCTTGCTCAAGGGTCTCACCTCAGTCGTGGTATTGAGGGTGGGAGAGAGCACTGTACATTCATTCCCCCCACCTACAATCGCTGCCTAGTACAAAGCTACTTTGAAACAATCTGTACTGTATAAAGCGCTATATAAAAAGGTGACTTGACTTGACTAACCTGGAACAGACGTCCCCAGGGCAACAAAGACCACGGCGGTGACTGAATCCTTCAGGCCAACAGTGCACCCAAAGTGAGAAGCAAGATCGCCTGTGACTGCCGTCAGGACACCAATCAAAGAGATGGACACAATGAAGCATGCCCATCCATTCCAGTACTCTGTGGGTGGGACGAAGGCAAAGAGAACCTTCCAGAAGACTGTGAGGAAGTGCATGATATAATCAAAGCAGGATGGAAGACGCTCTTCACCACTCTCCTCCTCATCATCGTCACCTGAGATGAGCAATATATGTTAGAGGGACTGAGAGAGTTCAAAGCCGGTTGAAAATTTAACCAAATTTACACCACAAAGGTGACACAGAAGTGCTCCGAAAGTGGTATTTAGGCATCTTTACACAGACTATTTAATGCTGCTCAGAGGTAGCATAAATGCATTTCCACAGCAAATTTTTAAAGCTGTATGCTTGGATACAAGGAGCTGAGGTGGGTCTGAGGAGGCATATATAAGTGTGGCTTTACATGCAACTTTACACTGAATTTTGAGCAGGCACAAAGCAGTCTTAACTTGGCTGTGTAAAGACACCTTTTGACTTAATATAAAATATTGTTAAGGTAAATATGCTTGATATTTTCATACAGATTCAAACAAACACAGCACAACATACTCTACCGGTCAACATGGTTAAAAATCTTACTGGGGTCAGAAAATGTTTTAATGTTTTGAAGGAAGTGTCTTATGTTCACCAAGGCTGAATTTATTTGACCAAAAATACAGTATAAATAGTAATATTTTAAAATATTTAAAATGTAATCTATCCCTGTGATGGCAAAGTTAATTCAGCAGCCATGAATCCTTTAGAAATCATTCTCATATACTGATTTGATACCCAAAAACATTTCTTATTATTATCAACGTTGAAAAAAAGTTGTGCTGCTTAATATATTGATGGGTAAATGTGATATTTTATCAGGATTCTCTTAAGAATAGAAAGTTCAAAAGAACGGCATTTGTTTGAAATAGAAATATTTGGTAACATTATAAATGCAACTTTTGATCAACTTAAAGTGTCCTTGCTGAATAAAAGTATTCATTTCTTAAAAAAACAAAACAAAAAAACAATCATACTGACCCCAAATTTTGAATGTTAGTGTATTTTGTTAATCGTACACAGTAGATGTATAAATCAAAAACCTATTTCCTATTTTTGCAGAAGCTGAAAATGCATTAATACATATTCATAATTGTCCAAGTGTCTCAATGATGAATGATAATGCCCATATACAAAATGTAAAGGGTGAACAAACAGGAAGTAGCATACCTGCACTCACTGTTACAGCACTCACAAACTGCTCTCTCCAGCTACTGCTGCCGACTACCAGAGCCAGGTTAGTCTTCTTAATGAGCTTATCCACCGTACTCTAAACACACACAGTTGCAGCCACTTATTAAGAACTGTTCCAGACTGGCTTTCAGTCGGTGTTGCACAGTTTAACGCTTTGACTTTGCTTGGAATTATATTTGTTGGTGAAAATATTTATAGTCATATATTATATTTATCGAACTGTTACATAAAACTAATATCACATCCACAATAATTATGCTATATTAGCATGACTGTGGTGATACTGTTTAAATATTATACATTAATCAGTATGCATTGCTAATAAAAATGATTTGTAACTCATCTTGTTGCATTATTGCATTACTTAAAGAGGCAGTTTTACCTTAAATTCGTACGACTCTTCAATCACCACCTCCAATCTGGTATGTTCTCCCAGACCAGGACATCCCATCTTAGCTACTTCCTCTTCCTCTGCCCCAATATCTGGCTTATTCTCATTAGAGTCGCCTAAACATACACAAACATGACAAAGAAATACTTATTAGGAACATATTCCATGGATTTGTCCAGCTAGTAGTACAATGTGGATATTAAACCTCAAGAAAATGATCAGCGTGAACAAAAATGAGCAGATATAACAGTGATTGATGGCTGGATGGAATAATACACGTTGCAATTTCTGAAACTGACAAGCAGGAAATTTCATAAATCTTATAAGTGCCATTGTGCTAATTGAATTGTAAAGTAAGGCATTTAAGATGGAAGGGTCATTGCCAGAGAAGGTGTATAAATAATGTAGAGAATAGTGATAGTCACACTGGTGATAAAGAGACAGCCAATTATTTCCTGAGGTAACAAACTTCAAAGCCTGCAGGTATTAGTGTTTCATCCTTTACTGTAAACATATTTCCTACAGTACACATTATTTACTAAGCCAGGGGTTTTGAAATGATGCATGCTAAGAGGGAGAGAAAGAAATCATTTTCACTCCATTACAAATGTCTTAAAGCTGAAAAGAGAATCAGTGCTCATCGTGAACGCTCAATTTCTTTCACTCCTGTTTTTTAATTGAGCTTTTTTCCTTTCTTTTATCTTTAACCTTTCATCTTTTATCACTTTGTTCATGCTCTCCTCATTATATGACCTCCACAATCGTTTTATTTGCGGCTTCGACTGCACTGCTCATTTGCAAGCTTTAATTTTTAGTTATTATCTGAGAATGAGCAATACAAAGTGGCACAAAAACAAGGCTGCTGGTATAAATAAAAAAGGAGACATTCAGCTGCTCCACTGGCTAATTAGCAAACAGTCTTTTATTTCTATACATCCGATTAGCAAAGGTGTGAAATCCTGAGATTAATAAATAGTAAGTTGAAGATCCACACACACACAAATGTTGTCCACACACAAACTTTACCAATACTAAAGACCAGTTTGATCAGTTTGGTAGTTCTTTGTTTATGGGTATATACACTATACATATTTCTTTATTCTTTATTTTAAAAGGGGGAAGTGTACATTAATTGACATGAACATTATTCAGATATAGCCACACATTAATTTTCATCTGCAGTCCCTGCATTTAAAGGATCAATAAAGCGAAATTATGTGAATTTCTCGGAATTTCATTTCATTTTAATCATATTAAAATTCAAATTTGAATTCCACATCATGTTTGCTATCTTATTAAAATTGCAGTTCAGAAAGTGAATTGAAATTGTAAATGCATTTACATACTTCATAACATTCAGATGTTTAAAAACATGTGCACACATTTCGCACAAAACTATAAACACATCCCTTCCATCTTCATTTCACCCTCTAACTTTATTTTGTCTACAAATTTTTTATTTATTTAAAATACACTTAACCCTATAAAAAACAAACAAAAAACTAATAATTTTAAAACTAAAACTTCTCCCATCTTCATTTCACCCTTTAACTCTAGAACTCTCTGTTCTAATTCTATTTTATCTACTAAATTTTATTTTTTATTTAAAATACACTTAACCCTATAAAAAACAAACAAAAAAGCTAAAAACTTTAAAACTAAAAACTAAAACTTCTCCCATCTTCATTTCACATTCTAACTCTAGAACTCTCTGTTCTAATTCTTTTATCTACTAAATTTTATTTTTTATTTAAAATACACTTAACCCTATAAAAACAAACAAAAAACCTAAAAATTTTAAAACTAAAAACTAAAACTTCTCCCATCTTCATTTCACCCTCTAACTCTAGAACTCTCTGTTCTAATTCTATTTTATCTACTAAATTTTATTTTTTATTTAAAATACACTTAACCCTATAAAAACAAACAAAAAAACTAAAAATTTTAAAACTAAAAACTAAAACTTCTCCCATCTTCATTTCACCCTCTAACTCTAGAACTCTCTGTTCTAATTCTATTTTATCTACTAAATTTTATTTTTTATTTAAAATACACTTAACCCTATAAAAAACAAAAAAAACTAAAAATTTTAAAACTAAAAACTAAAACTTCTCCCATCTTCATTTCACCCTCTAACTCTAGAACTCTCTGTTCTAATTCTATTTTATCTACTAAATTTTATTTTTTATTTAAAATACACTTAACCCTATAAAAAACAAACAAAAAAACTAAAAACTTTAAAACTAAAAACTAAAACTTCTCCCATCTTCATTTCACATTCTAACTCTAGAACTCTCTGTTCTAATTCTATTTTATCTACTAAATTTTATTTTTTATTTAAAATACACTTAACCCTATAAAAAACAAACAACAAACTAAAAACTTTAAAACTAAAAACTAAAACTTCTCCCATCTTCATTTCATACTCTAACTCTAGAACTCTCTGTTCTAATTCTATTTTATCTTCTAAATTTTCTTTTTTATTTAAAAAACACTTAACCCTATAACACTTGCACTCTTTATTATTTCCATTCTAACTACTTGTGGTCTTTAAAAAAAGAGCCTCTGACAATAGCATTCTCTATTCTTTTTCTATTCTTTTGACTTGTTTTACTTTTATTTAAAAAATGGCCCTCTAACATTAACATTCCCTATTCTTTTTCTATTCTATCTACTTATTTTCTTTTTATTTATTATAAAAAAAACTTGCTACGTTTACTGGATTAGATGAACCGAGACTTGTCACAGCCCTTACATATATTGCTCTTTTGTTGACTTCTTGTCCTCATTTGTAAGTCGCTTTGGATAAAAGCATCTGCTAAATGACTAAATGTAAATGTAAATGTACCATGTTTTTGTCCAATCTCTAGTAGGACTGGCTCTCCTAACTCAATAAGGAAGGTCTTGTTCTTTTCATACTCTTCGTCATCTATAATCTTCACCTCGACTGTTTTCCTGTAGAGAGAGAGGAAAATAGAGACATGGTGACACAGTGCTATTTCTTTAAACACACTTACATAATTTCTATTTTAATTACTCTAACACATGCACACACACACATTGTGAAACTATGACTCTAAACAGTCAGAATGTCTGTTTAATGAATGTGTGTATACTCATCTGTAATTCACTCCAGGATTTGCATAACACTGACATACAGTAAACAAGCACACACCCAAAATACATTGTCATTTCATGCATTATTAATGATGTTTGTTGCGCCAATGTAAATGTCACTGAGGGCGGAAACTTTAAGTACAGGATTCAGAATAATTGCTTCATAATTAATAAACAAAGTGAGGACATCTTACTCCCATAGAGAGATATTACAGCATTGTTCTCCTCAAACAACAACCTTGAGCTATATTAAGAACTGCACAATAGTTTAACAAGCACACTGAAACTGTTCAGCCAATCCTGCACAGAAATCACTTACAAAAATACAGTAGTTTTTTGTTGTACATGTAACACACTGTGGTTAAAAAAAACGGTAATACTATGAAATATTGTTTCTCTGTAATATTATAACGGTAATATTATGAAATATTGTTTCTCTGAAATATTATGAAAACTGTTTGTGTGTGTACTGTATATATGGATACGCAAGAGGTTAAAAGCCCCTGTGTCAAGAACAGCTGAATATTATTATGGCTATAGAAGCTCAGTGTTATAGTGTTCCCACTTTCACCACCCACTGACTTCATCACACATTCATTCATCTTTGTTCAATTAAAACTGACAGATACATTAAATTGAAGCAGGCTTAATCAATAGCTCTCATCTTCTCCTCTGTGAGAAACAGAGACATAGAGAGTGAATGCATTTTTTAAAGAGGATGAAAAATTCTTCTGTTGACGGTGGGATTTTCTGCTCTACAAAGGGACGTACATTCCGTACATTTACGTATATAAGCGCAACTGCACAAACTCAGAAGCAAACGTTCTGAATTTGAAAGCATTACAGATCATTAGTGTCTCTTATATTTAATCTTCCTTCCCAATGGAGCAATTTCAACACTTTTCCTATATCCTCATGTTTCGCTTAATCCATTAATTCAATGTCAGCTCGACTGATCAAACTTTAGCGTAGATTATTCATGAGCTGAGATTCAAACTTCTCCTACGAGGACTGAGGAAATACAGTTGAGTTCTTTTTACCTTTCTTTACCTTTCTCTGTCCTCTAGCTTTCAAACTCCTGCTCTCCTCTTAACTAAACTCACTGTTGAATTCCCGCTCTCCATCTCTCCCCCAACTAGTAAATTTGTCGATGCCCTCCATCCCGTGCCCTCTCCATTCCCCCTTCCCTCACTTCTCTGGGCTCTTATTAGATTTTTTTTGTGTGTGTGTGTGTGTGTGTGTGTGTGTGTGTGTGTGTGTGTGTGTTCTTGAGCTGAATCCAGCAGCTCAATTAAGATCTTGTCAGCTATGTGTTTTATTGCATTTGCCTGCTGCTTCTCCCTCACACACACATTACTCTTTATTATTGTAAAACACTAAGCAAGAAGGAGGCAGAAAAAAGGAGAAGCGGTAAAGAAAGAAAGGACAAAAAGTAAGTGAGATAAAGTAGGAAATTAACTAAGATTGAACTGTGTCTGCTGATAGCGTTGTTTATTTACCCATGCTGTCTGTATTGTTTTAACACCCAATTCACTAAATGATTTATGCAAATTGGGCAACACCGCAAGCATGACCAAAACATCTGTGCTGAAAATAAACTGCTTGCCACAATTTGCCAACTTTCAGGTCATTTCTGAGTGCAGCAGATTAACATGAACTGGTGTACTTTACAGCATCGCTTCAACACAGCCAATTAAAATGTCTCTTTAGCATGCAGAAAGAGCATAGTTTTACATTTATGCATTTTTATCCAAAGCAGTGTACACTGCATGCAAGGTGTACACTTTATTCAGTTCATGCCATCTCTATGAATCAAACCCCTGATCTATGCATTACTTTCAAGATTGTGAAATATCCCTGTGAAATAAACATATATTTATCACCCATTTCATTTTTTCACTTCAAAATTTCACATTTAATTCAGTGTGTTACTTGCCATTTCTTTGTAATTATGAGCAAATTTATGAGTGAAAATTGTTGCAAAGTTTTTTTCAGTGTAGACAAATTGAATTTGTCTCATATTTGTGAACTTTGCAACATTCACACTGTTATTGAATTTAACTGAATCAACACTGAACTTTAAATAAATTAGATGATTTTGACTTGACTTTTACTTGAGATCCTGCGTACAAGCTAACATTACAACATTATCGATGACATTTTGTATCGCATTCCTGTAGCTCACACAGCAGAGCATGCATCTATCAACATAGTTTCCATTATCAGAGAATGGTAGGAGTGATAGAAATGTACATCTTATACCCTGAAAACAATGTATGCTACTTTGGACAAATGTGTAAATGTTTGATGTTGGACTATGTAGTATATGTCTCTAATACAAGTCTTTTAAAAGCATTGGTTGGTTGGTCAGTCATTTGGATTCTTCAGAGACAAATGAAACTGAAAAGGTACCACATAAGCAAAAGCTACACTTATCTTGCATATCATATACATTACATCACATTTAGTCATTTAGCAGACGCTTTTATCCAAAGCGACCAACGAATGAGAACAATGGAAGCGATCAAAATCAACAAAAGAGCAATATGCAAGTGCTATGACAAGTCTCAGTTAGCCTAGCAAGGTTGTTTTTAATTATATAACAAAAAGAAAACAAATAGACTAGAATAAGAATAGAGCAAGCTAGTGTTAGAGGCCTTTATATATACAGGTCCTTTTCAAAAAATTAGCATATTGTGATAAAGTTCATTATTTTCTGTAATGTACTGATAAACATTAGACTTTCATATATTTTAGATTCATTACACACAACTGAAGTAGTTCAAGCCTTTTATTTGTTTTAATATTGATGTTTTTGGCATACAGCTCATGAAAACCCAAAATTCCTATCTCAAAAAATTAGCATATTTCATCCGACCAATAAAAGAAAAGCGTTTTTAATAAAAAAAAAAAAAAAAAAAAAAAAAAAAAGTCAACCTTCAAATAATTATGTTCAGTTATGCACTCAATACTTGGTCGTAAACTTCTTTTGCAGAAATGACTGCTTCAATGCGGCGTGGCATGCAGGCATCTCAGCCTGTGGCACTGCTGAGGTGTTGGTGGAGGCCCAGGATGCTTCGAGCTAGCGGCCTTAAGCCTCTCATATCCAGAGTGTTGGGTCTTGCTGCCTCTCAACTTTCTCTTCACAATATCCCACAGATTCTCTATGGGGTTCAGGTCAGGAGAGTTGGTACAATTGAGCACAGTAATACCATGGTCAGTAAACCATTTACCAGTGGTTTTGGCACTGTGAGCAGGTGCCAGTGGTCGTGCTGAAAAATGAAATCATCTCCATAAAGCTGCTAGCTGCATTGACCCTGCCCTTTGATAAAACACACAGTGGACCAACACCAGCAGCTGACATGGCACCCCAGACCATCACTGACTGTGTTTCTGACACTGACTTCAGGGCATTTTGGCATTTCCCCAGTCTTCCTCCAGACTCTGGCACCTTGATTTCCGAATGACATGCAAAATTTGCTTTTCATCCGAAAAAGTACTTTGACCACTGAGCAAACAGTCCATGCTGCTTCTGTAGCCCAGTCAGGCGTCATTGTTTCTGGTTCAAAAGTGGCTTGACCTGGGGAATGCAGCACTCTGTAGCCCATTTCCTGCACACGCCTGTACACGGTGGCTCTGGATGTTTCTACTCCAGACTCAGTCCACGCTTCCGCAGGTCCCCCAAGGTCTGGAATCGGGTCCCCCTCCACAATCTTCCTCAGGGTCCGGTCACCTCTTCTCTCTCAGCAGCGCTTGCCACACTTTTTCCTTCCTACAGACTTCCGAATTGGAGGTGCTTGATACAGCACCTGGGAACAGCCTATTCTGCTCAGAAATTTCTTCTGTGTCTTACCCTCTTGCTTGAGGGTGTCAATGATGGCCTTCTTGACAGAAGTCAGGTCGGCAGTCTTACCCATGATTGCGGGGTTTGAGTAATGAACCAGGCTGGAGTTTTTAAAAGCCTCAGGAATCTTTTGCAGGTGTTTAGAGTTAATTAGTTGATTCAGATGATTAGGTTAATAGCTCAAGAGAGAACCTTTCATGATATGCTAATTTTTTGAGATAGGAATTTTGGGTTTTCATGAGCTGTATGCCAAAATCATCAATATTAAAACAAATAAAAAAGAACTACTTCAGTTGTGTAATGAATCTAAAAATATATGAAAGTTCACGTTTATCAGTACATTACAGAAAATAATGAATCAATACAATATGCTAATTTTTTTAAAATGACCTGTATATATATATATATATATATATATATATATATATATATATATATATATATAAAAAATTATATAGAGATATTTATATAAACAAGATAACATTAATATTTGTAACAGAACATCTTGACTCTCACTCTGTCTTTCAAAGTCATACACATGTCATTATCAATTGCTGTTCTTTTGTTTGGTTCTTTAATTGACAGGTGTCATAGGAACTCTGTTAGAACTTCATTGCAATTATAAAAGCAGCTTTTCCACCATCAGGCCAAACAGTTCTAAGAACGCTAAGGAACGGTTCCAGTTATGTTTTCGGTATGGAACAGAATGGTTAAGCAACAAGAATGGTTCGGCCTGATGCACTGTAAAAAAAAAAAGTTGAGCCAACTAAAAATTTTAAGGCAACCAGCTTCAGCAGATTTTGAGTTCTCTCAACTAATTTTTGTAGGAGATTCTCAACCTTTTGTTGTATAAACTTGTATAAACTGAAGCTGGTTGCCTTAAAATTTTAAGTTGGCTCAACTTTTTTTTTTACAGTGTGGTGGAAAAGCGGCTAATGACTGATGACTTACAGCAGACTATAAAATTGGGTCTAAAATTGTACAGGGCAACGCAAGTTTTGGCACTGAAACAATACACGCAAACGTGAATTTGCCCCAGAGTGTTTCATTATGCCAGGGTGGTGACTATAAAAAGGTATGTTGAGTGTTTTCTCCACTTCAACTGCATTATGACGCATTAATGAGCTCCTTCTCTAAGTGCAGGTCCTAAAACACTCCACTTTCATTTTCTTGAGTGTTTTCATTTCTAAAGAAAGCCCCGAAGCATTAAATTAAACACAGAGAGGAGATTCATCTTAAATGATACAGAATAACAGCCAGTTTGCTTCATAGTACCGATATTGGAAATACTAAACTGAAGGCACTGTGTGTACACCGTCGGATAAAGACACCTGATCGTCACCTACACACACACACACACACACCAATAATCAGTGTCTAATCAAAATTCCTCACTTAACTTCCTGTTGCTTGCTTATCGTGATGATTAGCAGGTTGTGGTTGGTGATAATTAATAAGAGACAAGGACCATCATGTTCAGTACATTGAACTGTGATTTAATTAATGCAACTCACACACGAACAGAGGCTGATTAAAAAGATAAATGCTACACACCAACCTATAATTTCATGATCGGACAAGGATTTATGCATTTCATTATTATTAGCATTTAGCATGGCCACAATCAAGTTAAATCCGCAGTGTGACATTTGTGCCACAAGTGTTGCTAAATGAACAGTGAAAAATAGTCACTGTTTTCAAACAGGTTTCCCTAACACATCTACCAGTTCTTTCACCCTATCACCTGACTGACAGTTTTTTGACAAATGAAACAATGGCACAGATGAAACAGCTATTACTTGCTCAAATAAAGCAATGTGGCATAGTGCAACCATGTTTCCACTATTCAGGAAATCAGCCTATGAATAGCTTATTTATAGTTGTCTCTGCACATTAGACTGTGTTAGGAGAAAGTATTTTAACTTCGAAAAAATTACAAACTTCACCTTTAAGAGTGACAAAGCTGAGGGCAGATGTGATGGTCTGCGTCCAGAGAATCCTTTACATGATAGTCATGGACATTTATAGTCATTATGTTACAGTCAACAAATGCCACAAATAGAGACCATAAGGAAAGAAAGACAAAGATAGTTCATCCCAACAGATGTGGAATAAAAAGGATTTAAATGGCAGTCACTCTGACAACTATTGGCTTGACAGAAGCAGAGAGTAAGGAGCAAAAGAAATGCAGTCTGTAATCTGTAGTTTGCCAGTAAATTACTACTGACCTACTAACAAAAGAGTAGAGAAGAATACAGTGAATGTCTGAAGAAGAATGACAAAAGTGATGTTTTATTTTCATATTATTATGGTAATACAACAGTATTAGCATAGTGACTAGCTTAGAAAACCATGCAAATACCATTGTTTATGAATATAGTAATAATTCTAATCATGACATTGTGACAGTTATGTAAATAATGTTATTTCAAAACTATTAATATTACTTAAGAGGTGATTCACCCAAATTTAACCATTTACTCACCCTCATAAACAATATAAAAATGTCATAAAATGTTGCATGTTAAATGTTGATAAAATGGGTTTCTTGAATATTTTTTTCATGATTAAGGGTATGTTTACAAGACAACAATGTATTAAAAACAACAACAAAAAGTTCACAAAGTTTTGCATACAGATCCCCATTCACATGACAAACTGAAATGCCAGTTATGAATGCCAGGCCAGTAGCTGCCGGTGTCACTTTGCACTAAGTGCATGCGGACATCTAGTTTTATAGCTTTTATGTAAGGGGGACATACACGGTCATAACTGGACAAAGAAAGGTTGTCAAAAAAACAAATGCCATTAAGTGGACAAAAGAATAATTACATTTTTGCACGACCATATGGTGTGATTACATGGTCTGAATGATTAATATTAACTATTAGTATTAACATTTCTAAGGATAAAGACCATACTGTAAGACACAGAGACAAGAACATATGCATGCACACGTTCACAGACAGTCATAAAATACTACCTCTGAATTAAGTTCTAATCTCATGTTCATAGTGAGGCAGTATACACATGTGAGAGTATCATGTGACCTCTGATCTGCAAATCTCTCCTTGAGCCATAAATGCAGTATGAGTTAAAGCAGCAATATTAAATATTCCAATGTACTTAACCTTCAGACACGCAAATGTAGAGTTCATGACACCAAATATACAATCAAATGCAATGCATGAAGTTCCTTCCATGTAATCCATGAAGCATCAAATCAAAATAAGCATCAAATCAAAAACACTTACACAATGAATATTCCATGCTAATGCAATCTACATTTCCTCCATAGGGGGTGAGTGAGCATTGAGATGATTGTTCATTTAAAGAGGAGTGATTTGATCGCATCCTTTCATAATTACTTCAACCTAGGGCTGCCAATCTAATAAAAGTTGAATCAATTAATAGCAGACCAGCCATTTAAATTGTAGCTGCGCTATTGTTTAATTTCACATCATCATTTAAATTCAAACTTGTGCAACAAATTTAATCATTATTTACACTGCTCCGGGTGTGTGTTCACGGTGTGTGTGTGTTCACTGCTGTGTGTGTGCACTTTGGATGGGATAAATGCAGAGCACAAATTCTGAGTATGGGTCACCATACTTGGCCATATGTCACTTTCACTTCACTTCACTTCACTTCACTTCACTTCACTTCAAATTTAATCATTATTTATAAATAATGATGACACTCTGCATTGACATTCCTTCTATAACTATATTCATTCTATCATCTGATATGGAATTGTTTGCATATATACTTAAGCACAGATGGGTTTAGGTCATTGTCTGAGAAGCACCTGAAACATCTTAAGCATCTGTTTGTTCAACAAAACAACGTGCGTGCTCGAGAGAGAGAGACATGAGGTTGTGCAGCTTTATATATCATAGATGTGACGCATCCAGGCAGGGCAATGGAACTGAGATATTCATCATTTATGAGTTGGTCATGTTCTCCAAATTTCACCACCTGCTCGCCGCTCTGAACACATACACATACAGCAGACACTGAAACCAGGGCAGAGCTGCTTGGGGCAGTCCAGACACACATGCGCTCTACTCCCTCATGATCAACGGTGACACATCTTGGGTGGAGTCAGGTGTGTAGATTTAGGCGGCAGTATTCAGTCATAATTTAAATTGCAATTAAGTCTGTTTTCTTCTGTCATGCACGTGTTTTTATCTGGTGCTTTCTGAACAACAGCTTTTTGATTAAAGAACAATGACGAGCAGCTTATGGGCGGCACGGGCAGAGTCTCTGAACATTGCGCTAATGTTGAGAAATTAGCATTTAAGCTTATGAGACAGCTAGAGGTATGATTCTCAAACTTGCCTGTCAGAAGGCCTGCCACAAGTCACAGAATCAGAACAATTATATAAAATCACGTATACGTAGAAGGCTTGGAGAAGTATTTCTGGTGACACTTTGGAATAAGGCTTCATTGCTTAACATTAACTAACTATATTAGCTAACATGAACAATATTTATATATCATTTATTAATCTTAGTTAATAGTAAGTTCGAAACTTAGTAATACATTATTCAAATTTAAAGTTGTATCTGTTAGCATTAGTTAATGTACTAACATGAATATGAATATTTTTATTAACTAACATTAGCTAAGATTAAGAAATGCTGTAAAAATATATTGTTCAGTGTTAGTTTATGCTGGTTTATGCATTAACTAATGTTAACAAATGAGATATTATTGTAAAGTGTTACCGTATTTACTATATATTAGGCCTGTGGATGGCATTTTATGTGGGTATATGGATGTATAAGGCTTTTAAATGATCTGAATCAGTCAATATTGGATAATTAACTGCTTTTACGTACCTTAATTAACTTACAGATAATTCAATAACACTGTTTAATGTTATCTTAAGAATCTGTAATCTTAATAAATTAATTTCATACCGTACATACATTGCATTATAATGTGACCCCTAAATTTACTTGCAGCATTAAAACAAGTGATTTTAGTTTTTAGTGTTTTATTTTTTATTTAAAAAAAATGTTTAAATAGCATACATTTTAATATCAGCCATATACCAGTTAACAGCGATAACATGAAAATCAGTTCGTCGGTATTAGACAGACTTTTAATAATGTTTTTTATATTAATTAATGTGGGTTCTAAAGTAGAGGAATCTGAAGAGTGTGTCTCAAAACTTCTTAATGTAACTGGAGAGTGAGTTGTTCTGATGAGTGTGCATTGGCATGCAAGAAAAGAAATTTCTTGTTTCTGGATCTATGTATATCTAAACAAGAGTTAGATGATCAGGCCATTATCAGCCAGGTCAATAGCAGCTCTATAGGCAAGAGTAGAGGCCTAAACACATGTGAAACATGAGAGAATTTATAAGTTGAATCCAAGCAGAAAGGAACAGGACAAACAAGAGTGTGGCAAAGGGCAAAGAGTGAATAGAACCAGTCTGACCACAAAGTTTCTAGAGTCTGAACTCTGGAATAAAGTGGAATAAAGGCCTAATTTTCCAGATGTTATGAAGCATGAGGCAGAATGATTGAGAAGCTGATGCAATGTGGTCTACAATATGTTGACAACGAAGAAAAGGTACGGAAGAAGATCAGCAGAAATTTTAGAGGCTGTAGGTTTTTTCCTGGAATCAGTTGCAGAAAGTGGGCACATCTTCAAAGTAATTCATGAAGTTCTCAGATCTGAGTTTTTAAAAAGGATGAGAAGATAATTAAAAAAAAAAAAAAAAAACTGGTTTAAGGCCCCAGCTCAAACCAGTCCAAATATTCTCAACTTTTAATTAATTTTCAAGGGCTGGTTCTAGAAGTGTCTAACAAAGGATATATGAGATTGTACAGCCCTTTGGCAAGGGTGACTAGGTCTCCTGGAATTAGGCATGCAGCTGACAGGGATCATGGACAGGAACATACTGTTTCTGGCAGCAGATCGAACAGAGAGAATTACAGTATATAAAGTGCTGTACAGACCCAGGTCAACTACTTTCTACATTTCTACATTTGGTTTTCTTCCTTCCTCTTCTGCAGAGTCTTTTGTCAAGATCACTTGTATTTGTCTGAATGATTTTACACATAGTGGAGGATGAAGACAGCAACAGCACAGGTGAAAAGAGTAGATACACTGATGACGATTATTAACAGATGATTTAATAGAGGGCGTGGAGTAAATTGGATTGTTAGACAAACTACTACAATGAGACACCCGCACAGTCTCATCCATTTCCAAACAAAGAATTATAAATAGTCTTATAATTAGCTGATGGAATGATAACACTTAGAGAAAACTGTAATAGTCACTAAAATACTGCAATTTACTAATGATTCTAACATACTGTACACTTTTTACAGGGCCAGTTCCTCTCAAGCAACCTGGGGTTAGGCGCTTATACAATGGTAACAGTTCAATCAATTTAAGTTTTCAATCTTTTCAAATTTCACCTACACTAACCCTGCAGTGAGCAGAGGTCACATAATGCATCTTATACTCTAGACTCACTTCAGTTTATGAAACTGCAGCTATGGGCTGTCCCACTAATGTTTTGGACTAATATGGAGGAAAACATCGGAATTGCTTGGAAAGATGTTCAGGCCTAGGTATGGTAACCACCTGGTTATTGCTCAGTTGCAGGACAGCAGATGTGATTTTGTGGGACAATAAAGGACACATCTGAGAGTTAATTTTACTACTATTAGACTACACATAGTCTTTATTTACATTAGTTGGAAAGCCTTCCTGCATGTGACACTGGATGATAACATGATTTCTGTCCTGACAACTCTCGGAGGGATTGGCATGGTAATGTACATGACAATGTTAATGTGTTTGGTCTTGACGGAATTGATCTGCTATGCTGCTGCGGCGGCGGCAGAGCAAGTACCGAGACTTGCTACTGCCAATACATCCACAACATGCTGCTGTGAGCATGTAAGAAATACTGCTGCTGCACATATAACATATAAGAAACAACCTCCACAGCATACATGATCACCCTGTAGCAGATCTATACAGGTGGAGCTGGGGAACGTGGAGGGTTTCTGAAGTGAGCTGCAACTGCTACAACAAGCATTAGCCAAGTATTTGAATGTTGAGCAGCAAGCTCATTGGCTCATCGGCAGTGCCACATTGTAAAAAACGACAGTGAATTTAATGGTAAAAGACTGTAAAAATGCTACAGTAAAAGCCTGTTAAATGATTAACGGTAAGTTCCTCTATTATATACGGTGAAAAACTGTATTGGACATTACATGTAATTTTAAAATTAAATAAATAAAAATTATAAATAGATAAAATAGATATATTTTATGGATTTATTTTAATTTTTTTTTTTTTTTTACAGTGCATGTGATAATGATGTCATTATGTCAGATTGAGTTAGACCTATTGGACAGCGCCATCTAGAGTTTCATGCCAGGCACCCAGGTTTCTGATACCATTTAATTTATCCCAAAGAACTGATTCAGTCCACTAAGTATAATCAACTGAATAACAGGTAAGAAGGTAAAAATCACATTTGTAATAAAAATAACAGATTTATGCAAACATACAATAATAAATGAAGACAATAGGTTAAGTAAAAACATAAAGAAAATGTAATATAGTGCATGTATTTAGCATTCTCCTCTCTGGAGTTATTGTTTTCTAGATATCGAGCTATGGGCATTGTATGTCTTTTCCTGATATTTTTTTATGGCGAATTTATAGCAACCATAGCTGCCAGATTTTGTTACCGTAAATTGAACAGGATATTTTTTACAGCATGACATTTTTCCACAAGATTTTCTCTTTTTTTTCTGACCTTGGTCAAACAACATAACTAAAGCCACATTTATTGTTACATCGCCTGGTGTACTTTCATTATAAATTTAGACCCTTGTGCTAGCTTTCTGTGTAAAATCAGTTCAAGTACTGCTGAAATACCATGTGATATTAAAAGAGAATTAAAACAATAGGAAACATCTGATTAGAATAGAAACTATCTCAAAATCAGGTATGATCACCACCTTTAATTATTTACATAATGTTAAAATTATATTGCTTATATCCTTTTTTTTTCTCAATAAATTTCATGATGCCAACCTTCCTGAAAACTACATCCCAATCCCATCTGAATTATTACCTGAAATCATTGATGTGATGTTAAAAAAAAACCTGTAATTCTAACATAACTCAAAAAACCTGTCTGAATGTGTTATAGAGAGATGTCTTTTCCTATGTATCAGCCGAAATTATCTCTTGTTCTCTCTTTCTCACTTGTTTTCTTAGATCATCCTGTCAAGTCAAACCTGTGAAAGCTCTAACAGGTTTGATAACCATATAATCACATCTTCAACAGTTTCTCTCTCACAAACATAAACACAGGGACAGAGAGTCTGACTCTTTCATTATCTCAGTCTATGCAATGTGGAAATTGAAAAATCTTGCTTATTTCAAACCCACAGCAAGAGAAACAAAGAGAAAGAGATGAACTGGCCTCAATATCAGCCCCCCTTCCTCTTTTTCATTAGACTTTCTATCTTTTTTGTGAAAAATTAGTTTTCCACCCCCTCATTTGCCATCTATCATCTCCTGGTTCTTGTTCTTTCCTCTCATGTATGTTTTAACATCCTCACATCAGTCTTTCTCCTCTTCTTTCATGTCATCATTACCTATTTAGCTTACTTTGAACGTTAAAGCTCATTACCCACCCATGTGCTACAGAGGACCGCTGGCACTTTTTAGAAGTTGAAGGTGACTGTGTGATTGGCTGAGGTCTATGGGATGACATGCCAGCTGCTACCGGTCTGTCAGCACATCTCCTAGAAATACACCAGCTCATGGAGCCAACATTTGGCATTAGCAGCTGTTTTCCTGCATATGTGTCTTTTTCTTTCTGTTTCATCTTACACCAAAGTCTAAACCTTAAATCTTGTTCGTGCTTCTGTATATTCAAGCTTAACCTGTTGTGTTTGGTTACAAGACACGCGTCAACCAATGGCATTTGGTGTTATGTGATGTCAAACATGGTGCAATGTGTCCCGCTAGTTTTAATACTACATTGGAAGCAGTAGTGTAAGAAGACTGCTATTGTTACATTACTTTTGTAATACAGTTGAGTATTAAAAACTAGCCAGGCACATGTACCGACTCAGTTCTGTATATCTGGCCAACAGACTATGCGCTAATGTGGCTGCATGTGTGTCAAAATGTCCAAGATTGGCAAGATATTAAAGTAAACACCATTGGTTTGAGCCATCCATCCCGGGTGTTTCCCTGCCTATGGCCATGGCCAGAATGTATTCTTTTTTGGGGGGTTTTCAGTCTATTGTCTTTCAGACTATATCTCTGCATTACATTTTGCCTATAAATGTCCTAAAAACATTCTCTCAGCATCTCTTCTTTAAACAGTTTGACTGGTACTTAGCATACTGATAAATAACTCTTCAGTCCAGCAGACAGTGTTTTCTTTTCTTTCACATTGTGTTATCTTACTCTGTGTTCTCTCTCATTGTTGCACCTCTTCCGTGTCTTGTTCGGTCTGACATCTCCCTTAAACATAGAACAGCACACACAAGCACACACTGTCACTTCAAGTTAATCGTCAGGGAACGCCTCAACGACTTGTTGTCTTTGCAGTGCTAATTAAGCCACTTCCAATTTCGGAGTGGAGGATTTAGATGACAAACGGAAAAGGGGGAAAAACTAAGTGAGGGTAGGGCATCTTCTAAACTCAAACTGAGCAAAGTTAAACAGAGCGCAGGTTTCATAATCAAAAACCCATATCAAAATGAAAAACAAAGCAAACTGAGTAATAAGACTAATTCCAAACCATACTCGCAACATGAATCCAGCTAACAAGGGTCCAGATTAGAGATAATAAACGCTCAGGATGAGACTCTCAAGGGAGAGATAAGACTTCAAAAGCCAGAATACAAAAGAGGTCATTACATACCCCAAACTAAATGAGGTGTTAGATGAGAGCAGTGGTGGTGAAGGAACATTAACGTTCAGCATTTTGGGAGGCCAGAATAATGTCGCCTTATTGGCTGAATCTTAGGTGGGTATGATATACACGCAGCGCTAAAAGCTTTGTTTTAAACATGCAATTAAATACTCCCCCAATAATCAAGCATTTGCTGCAATGTTTTATCTTGAAGTACAAGAATGCCAATCGATTTTCAGTGTGTGAATGAAAAGACAGAGAATACAAGAAAAGAAAGCAGAAAAGGGAAGGGAGAAAAGAACATATGCTATAGATCACTGACAGAGATTGAGGTTAACCACCAAAGGTCTGAACTGGCTTATAATTACAGACAGACAGATTGCATTAGTGTTTAATAACACAGAGGTGTAATACATTTTAAATAGATTCAACCAGTCAGAGCCTAATAGGCAGTGCTCCGACACAAAGTGTGCTTGCGCTCTGGTCCTTTACAAACCATTCCTCGTTTTCCCTGTCACTTTGATTCCTTTCTGCTCATTGTACTGTCCTGTATAAATAAAGGGAAAACACTAACATATATCTTTTTTAAAAAAAATGGTTCAACCTGATTAGTGTAAGAGAGCAACTGACAACCTCCAATAAACCTTTCTACTGTGCCACTGGTTTACTTTAAAGGAGTAGGGGGGTCAGTAAGGTTTTTTTGTGAAAGAAGGCTTTGAAAGAAGCCTTTTAGACATCATGCAAGAAATGTTCAATGTTAAAAACAAATGTGCTTCTTAATATTTTTGTGGAAAGCATGCTAAATTTTTTCTGTATTTTTGATTAATGAAAAGTTCAGCATTTATGCAAAATAGAATTTTTTTTAAAACATTATTAAAGTCACTTCTGATAAATTTAATATGTCCTTGAATAAAATGATCATTTCACTTTCATGATCAATTTTAAAAACATGTCTTTGTTAACTTAAATTTAGACCAAACAGGGATGAAAGATAGAGTCAGAAAAAGAAGGAGCTCTTTCAACTGGCAGCATTTCTTTTCATATTCCAAGTACGCTCACCAATATTGGCCTATAGATCTAAATGTATTTTCTGTGTTTCCATCTCAACATAAACCAAATTAGTTTTTGCATTTACTTTAACAAATTGGCACAGGAAACATCGTTATGGCAACGGGCCGTGGTCGTCTTGTCTCCATCACTTGAAAGTCCACAATGGATCAAATCAGTATGCACTTTAATTTAGATGCATTTTAATATAGCCCAATCAAAGTTTTAGTGTATTGTATGCCAGCTTTACTCATAAACTTAATGCAGTGAAGACTTTACTGGCATGTGTGCTGGTGTCATGCATAATAAGAGATGCTGAGTTGGGGAGAAGGCCTTGGCCCTCAGCAGAGGCTCCAGGGGACTGAGAGAGCAATGAGGCAGCTGTGAAGGCTCTAATCATGGCTGGGATAACAGGCCTGCAGTCTCCCTCTGCCTGGACATCTGCCCTGTAATTACAGGGATTCATAGTGTGTGTGTGTGTGTGTGTGTGTGTACTGTATGTGGATGCATGCAGGCTGGGCTGGCTATAGGTGATGTAGCCAGTCGCCCAGGGCCCTGGCCTGCTTGGGGGATTCCCGTGAAATGGCCCAGAACAAATGAGTAGATTACAATATCTGACTTGCAGATGCTTAAAGCTAAATGTAGTGAGCAGCGTATGCGACAAAACCTGATCAAATTTCGTCCCATTGCTTTGCCAAACACAATCCGAGTTATCAACGTATAAAGCCAAACTTAGCATTTGAACGCTCATGGACTTAATTTAAAATATAAAACATAATAGTTAAAAAACACAAACACAACAAAACAGCTTAAATAATCCACCTAATGCACCATAATTTATTCATAATATTAACCCCATGCCCAAATACCTGAAAATGACAATCATCAAGATAAAGCTTAGCTTGGGGCTATTTTAGTCTTGTTTGTTTACTATTTAAAGCAATTTTGCATGGCAGAAACAGTCAAGTGCCGACATAGAGACAAAGAAGTTGCAAAAAAAAATTGAGCAAACTAAGCAAATCAACCTGTCACAGATTTTTTTAAACAAATTTACAAAGAAAGAATGTGCTTGTCATGAATTCAAGATAGAAAAATTCAATTAAAAGAAGAGTTATCCCAAAAAATTCCATCATTTTTTTTCTTTATTCTTTTCTCCCCTTTAAAGATTATAGATGCATGACCATAACTGTAAAGGACAATGCGGCTCTATCTGCAGTACACAGCTTATCTTACATTGCACCTTGAAGTGAAGAGGAATTACTCTGCAAAATTCAAGAAGCTTATGACAGGTTTTTCCATAAGTCAAACCATTTTGCTGTTTCTCTGACTATATCAATCGTACACACACTCATGCTCACACATTATAATGCGATGCAGTCCTCTGCAGTGTTCCTAAATTACAAACACAATTTTCTTTCAAGTTACGTCAATTACAGCTCATCCATCTAAATCCCAACTATCTTCAGAGCACAACTGGAGGAAATACAGCAGACCTCTGTATTTTTCAGTAATGCGGTTTTACATGTAGATAGCCGGTGGTAGAGTGAGGATAGGGCAGGGTACACGCATGGTAAAATTAGTGACATGGCAGGCACGCTGATGATAAGGCTCTGTCGCAGAGCAAAAGTTAGAGATCCCACAAAATTATCATCCACACATACACACATACTGAGAGGCAGAAAGCCATGTTAACAATTATACAGCTGCTGTATAATTCCCTATATACTACATTTCCATTACTTTTTTGCAACAAGTGTGCATCTGAGTCTATGTATGTCAATGTTTTGTTTTTAACAATTTTCTATGATGACTTGCCATAAAGCAGTCCAATTAAAAACACGTGATGCTATACTCTCCTTCACACACATACACACAGACAGACTCAAGAGCTCAAGAGATACATGACCTGACACTGAGAGACAGACATTGAGAGTGAGTTGAGATTGTTTTTCTCTTCTGTCTTTCCCTGTTATATTTACCAAAAGGTACGATCAGAGGTTGCACTGGCAAGCCCAAGGCCACATCCATGTAAAATCCAGAGTTCTCTGAAACATCACAGGAGGAACAGAGCAAATAATAAAAGAAACTACAAAGAGATCTGAGAGTAGATGTTGAAAACTGCACAAAGTTACTCTTCACATGAAATCTTCACATGAAATCTGAGATTTAAAAGGATAAGGTTCAGCTAAAAAAGTCTTCTGACTTCATGCTATAAGCTTGGTATCAACACACTAAAATTTAAGTCTGTTAAATTCATGTTAAGAATAAGTCAAGCTAAATTTGATATCAGTGATTCAGAATGTGTCTCATAACTTATTGTTTCAAACTACACATAAAAATCACACAAATGTGATTTGAGATGAACGTCAAATAGAAGTTAAATTGTTATTTTCCACACACCAGGCTACCATATGACTTTAAACTACTTGGAATATAGTGCACAAGTCAAATGGACTTGAATGGTGCTTAGAGCTTGACAAGCCCTGGTCAACATTGCACCATTTCATACATGACATAATTGTGTGCAAAACAGCAGTGTGAACATGTTGCCAGACATCTCCTTTTGTGTTCTGGAAAGCCAGTAAATATGACATAATTTCCATTTCTAAGTGCACTATCCCTTTAAAATACATTTTATCGTTTTATCTCTTAGAGTTTATCCAATCTGCTTTTTGTGTTCTGAGTTCCTGTAGTTTACAGTATTGGGAGAAAGTGCAAATGGTGAGCAGGTTTTTGAGCCTGATACAGGAGGAATCTGCCTATCCAGAAACACTGCTCATGGGCGAGTGATCTACTTTTACTTTGCACACACATATTCAAAGACAGAGTATGTGTGTGCACTCGCTGACAGAGATTTCACGCTGTGGTCCACTTGGAACACATATCTAGTACTCACAGTAGATTCTGGGTCACCCTAGGGAAAGGCCTAATGCAGAACCCCATGTCACAAGAGAGAGGCAAGAAAGAACATTTGGTACGACAAGGAAAACAGAGGGGTTGAATTAGTTAGAAAAAGTCAGCAAAGAAAACTAAAAATTGGAAACTGAGATTTTTAAGGACAGAATGACATTTTGTACACACAATATGGAATGTGTGCAATCACAGCAAAAGAAAATCTTATTAAAAAGACAGATTGAGCGTTAAATGACAGGAATACAAAGAGACAGGATGGCAAGATAGTTCATATGTGAGCGCAAATATATGAGTGCGCTTCAGAAATTCTTCACGAAATATGTGCAATAAATCAGTGTGAAACAATAGAATGACATCAATTCACAGCACTCAGTAAATCGAAGCATGAAGGTAACAGGCAAAGACACATTGAGACACACACAAACTAATCTGCCAGACCTCCTTGTCTGTCTTCATCTTATCCGTGTCTTCAGTGCTCAGTGCTTTCAATTATTATGTGTTACCACCTCTATACTCGTCCACTGGTTTCTATGTCTGTGTCAAGCTCAGGGCGCTTCAGAGTTTCACTGGGCCTACATGAATATTAACCTACCTAAACCTCTCTCTCTCATACACGCAGACACTTACACATATTAATATTTTATATTAGGCTGGAGTGGAGCAATATACAATGCATGAAGAGATTGATTAAGTGATGGATGATAGATGAAAGGTAGAACTGAGAAAGGGGAGTAAACTGAAGATGTTTAGATTGAGTAACAGTACTAAAGACATCAGTATTTAGTATTAGTATATGCTTCCAAAAAGCCCCTTTTTCACAAAAACTTAAGAAATAAGGAAAAAAGGAGGAAAGAATGAGAATGGACAAGGGAAGAGAGTGAAACCCTATTGGATTAATAGCCATTTGGTGGTCAGTAGATGGTTAATAAGCAGGACTACTAGCAGGTGGATTTGGTTTCACTGTTGAAAACAATCTGGCTAAAGCTGGTTAAGTCTGGTAGACCGAATTATGGGTGAATGGACTTTCAATGGAGGGACAAAAATCAAATTTTCTTGAATAAATAATATTTTGGGTACTCTATCCCTTTAACATATTAATATGATATATAATATCTCGATATGAATATAACATCTGAATATGATTATAAACTTGATGACACACACTATTTTAACCTTAGAAATATTAATTTTTTTACTTTATGACCATTACGTAATTCAATTAATGTTAATATTCTCAGATTTTCTGAATGATGTAGATACTACAGCAATACGTCCCTATCAGTTGGCGCTTTTAATTTCTTTTATTGAATTCTTCTACTATGTGTTTTTGCTCAGGTAAAAAAAAAAACACTGCATATTTTGTTTTATTGTATTGTATTTTTGTTGTTAAATAGAGAGCTTCTAATATCTGCTGGGCTTTGATAGGTCAGATGAAAATTAAAATTTAAAGGTAAAATAAGGTTATTTTTAAAATCAGTATCATTGCTTTTATGAGGGTTAAGCTGGTATGACCTGGTTTTTCCAGCAGGAACAAGAGTAAGTGTGAGGTGAGAATTGAAAAGGAGAAGAACGAGAGAAGACTGTGGACTGAAAGAAGGGAGAGATGTGTGAGACAGGTGCCAGGGAAGCAGAGAAACAGCGAGAGGGGGCTGTTTCACCACTGAAATACAGAATATTGCTGATTATCTCCAGCCCTCCTCTGTCCATCACAGACCCCATGATGTGTAAGTGTGAGCCTGCTCTGTGTGCGTATGTGTTTCATTTTTTGGCAGTGTTTTCTATTTCATTTTTTTGTAGGTCTGCTTGCTGTGTGCCCCTGTTGTGAAGCCTTATTGGATAGTAAATCAACAGAGACCGACTGTAACAAAAATGATATAAGCCATTCGCTTTGTCCTCTCCTCACGGCTGATCTCTCTGAATTCAAACCACGACCCTCATATTTCTTTTCAATGGCTGATTCATAAATAATCACATTTGTTCCCCTTCCCCAAACATAAATGTATGTGACTTTTGCTTTTTACTTTTGCTTCTGGGACTGAGGGACTATCACAGTTTTGGAGTCCAGAGACCAAGAATAAACCAGCTTATACTCATAACTGAAATGAACATTATATTAGCTTCAGCCGACAACTACTGTGGCTTGAATGACAAAAAAGTTAAACACAGACAGTTAAAACTGCATTACACATTATCCCAAGCTTTCTCAATATGAAGCCGACCATCATACACAGCGTGAAGTCATTTACCAGCATTACCTTGAGGTTAAATGGACCCACAGAAAAACATCACTTTACAAGGACATAGCATAACCCATTTGTTAGTTGCAAACTTTCACAACCATTACCTGAGCACTTTAATTTCCCTTTTACCCACTATTTTATACAGTATACACCTCATAAGCCTGAGGCATATGAAACTCCCAAACCCACTATATATATCCCCAACATACAACAAAAAAAGTTCAGTCTTATACTTCTTGCACTGTAGCGCATCTGTATGTATTCATTACCAAAGGCCTTTTTCATACAGTACATACCGTGTCTTCTGCACGTGAATATAACTGCAACAGCGGGTTCACTGTACAATGCTGTAAGCCCTCAGTATTGGTGCCACTCAAGTGCAGTATGTGTGAAACAGGATAAAGACATGCAATCCGTATACTAAAGATAACATCTGTCCTGATTTGCTCGTCTTTACCTCAGCAGAAAATTTACGATCCAATTATGGAAGGATGTCTACCATATTAATTTTCTCCATATGGCAAGAAATACAAGGAATGTTCTCCACATTAAGTCACTAAAATGCATAAGAGGAACAAAATCACCATGCATTCATATTTTTGTGACATTGTGTTCTTTCAAATTCAATTCTTGCAGCTCTTCCCTTAGCCGTGAAATAAGCTGTCTGACATGCCTGAGAAACACACAATCTAATAACTTTACAGCGGGACTAAAAGCATTTTCACTGTGAATGTTCACTCATGCGGGACAATCTTTGGACAGAAAGAGCTAAATAAAGGCAGTAACACACAGATACACACATTCTCACACACACAAACACATTAGATGATAGAAAACTCTTACATTGTCTCGTCGTTCTGGAACTCCAGTTTTCCAGACACTTCCTCATAGTCTTCCCCTCCGCAAGCTGTCGCATCCACTGTATGGTACGGCACAGCCACCAAACCACGTGCTCCTGATGTCCTCAGGACCTTAACCTGCATGATGCCGATACTTTCGCTAACTCGCACCGACTCGCTTTCGAATGTGAAAATTCCTGCATGGTCGTCATCGTAGATCGTCACGGTCGCCGTGTGGGCCTCACCAAGGGCTGCGCAAGGAGCAGGTGCTCCAGTCTCCATAGTAATAGGATGTCCATCAGCCCACCCGACTATACGGGGATTGTTCAGGCGGACATAGAAGTATTCATCTTCCTCAAAGATGTCATCATCAATAATGCCGACGGTGATCTCTTTAATGTTCTCGCCAGGTTTGAAGATGAGTGTGCCCTCAGCAAATTCATAGTCAGAACCGGCATTGGCTGTGCCATCTTCTGTGCGGTAATCCACCTGGAGTTGTGCATGAATAAACATTTAGAAAGATCAAAGATCTTCCTTATTTCCATTAAATAAACAGACAAAAACCTGTTCCATAATTTCCATAATTTTATAGACGAGATCAGACGATAAGTTTAGGAGTATCCTATTCCCTCATAAAATGACTAAACTAATGAGTGTTTTAGTTTAAACTCACCTTAACAGTGCACCCAGCATCTCCTCCATGCCTTTGCACAGTGAGTTTTAAGGACCCACAGTTCTCAAAGCACTGGTAGATGGCAGGTTCAAAGTCTATTCTTGTGATAAGAGGGTCATCCTCCTGCTCCCGAGGTTCCCCACTGCTGACCACTTTACGAGCCTGATCCGCTGCGTGTTTCTTTAAGATGTTCCCAGCACCAATCATCATCCTTGTCGCCTGAATCCGGTAGAAAGCTCTACTCTTCTGCTGCTGTATTAGAACCTGCAAAGTTAAGGTCGAGAAGGTTATTTTTTAATTTGCTGATTAGTTGCAGATCGATTTCTCAAGCTGTAAAATAGCTATTTCAAATTTGCTACATGTAAATTCTGAACCGCACTCAGCATTTAATGGACTTTTCAAACAGGTTTCCCAAACAATTCTTCTGTCTTACGCTGTTTGTATAAACAGGTGGCCGTGCATGCTAACTCCACTGAGTCAATGAGTATAGAGCCAATAAGCTACAGTCTTCATCTGACTGGCTGACTATTGTGTATGATGCTACAACGTCATTATTTAGGTACAGTATGTTACAACTTTTCAACAAAACGTACTGGTGTGATTTTATTTTGAACCAAAGCCTTTACACAACTTTTAAAACAAGGAAATTCTTACGGTCTTGCTGAAATCTAACTTTTAAAGTGCATGCACATGTACTATACTCAAACAAACATAACAAACAATGTTTAAAGCAGCACAAAAACAGTATTTATATTTTTTGGGAAATCTACGGATTTTACTTGCAAATGTCGCTGCATACTAAACTAGGAGAGCAGGGGAGAGGGGGGCACAACCTAATACGGGGCTAGTTAAGACAGATGGTTTGAAGGTTTCCACACATGCTAGTATGACAAAACAGTGTATTTTACTACTTTCCCCATTAACACTATATATAGAGAAAAGTCTTTGGAAGATATCACTAAACATTTATAGCAAAAGTAAATAGCTTACCTACATTATTGTTATTCCATGACATTAGCAATGTAATTCATAAAGAATTTTTATGAATTCTATTGAGAAAACATGATAAACGTGAATGAAAAATGAGATTATTATTTCAAGAAATTTTTAACATTCTTACTGGCTCGTTTATATGTCTCCTGTTTTAACAGCGTGTGTGTGGAGGGAGGGTGTGTTGTGTTCGGTTCTGTGATTTTCTGAAAGTCTGAATGCATTTCTAAATCTGCCCACATTGTTTTGAACTATGGTGTAGTTGTGTTTTGTTTTGTGTTTATTGTCAAACTAGTTTATTGACATTTTAGTTTGTCCCCACCTATGGGGCACGTTGTCACATTTCACTTCCATTCTTTCAGCGTAAATAAAGAAAACTCCCTTGATCAGTGGTTCTCAATTAGTATAGGTCACAAATTAAAACAGGCCACATGTTTTGATCAACCATTAAGTATATGACTCTTTAACATTCCAGAGAAATTTAGAAAACAATAATATTTAAAATAATAAATTACTTATAACTATATAATTTTATACAATTTATAAATTTAGAAAATAAATTTCATTAAAACGTTATATTTCAACAAATAATTAAAGTTAGAAACTAAATGTGTTAAAAAATAGATTATTTTTATACCTGATAGTTGGCCATCTCTATGAGCTGCTCCATGTCCTTGTCAGGATGTCTTTGTTTCAGTTCCTTCAGAGTTCTGGCCATTTCTCTCCTGGCCTCCTCCTCTTGATCACGTCCACCAATCCCACTTTCCACTCCCAACATTCCGTCCAGATGTGTTGTGATTCCATCAATTTCCAGCATGTCCATCTTTGTGAATCCTGCCTCCTTGCCAACTTCCTCTCCACCCTCGGACACAATAATTCCACGGCCCTTATCAGTTCGGTACCGTTTGTTGGCATACTTGTAAAAGAGCAATCGTCGATCAGCAACCCAGGCCTGGACCACGCAGAGAGGGAAGAAGAGGAATGTCAGCACTGCTTCCCACACTTCCACCTCACCAGGCGAGAACACACAGAGGATAAGATAGAGCCAGATATAGGCAAACATACTCCACGCCGCGGTCACAAAAAACACCCGAAGATGTTTGACCTTCCGTCTTTCACCTTCAGGTACCACGTAGACACATAAGCCAATGATCACAAACATGTTGAAAGCGGCACTTCCCACAATGGTGTTGGGACCAAGAGTACCGGCCTCAAAATTATGCCCACAGACTTCAATGACTGAAAGCAAAATCTCAGGGGCTGAGGAACCCAGAGCCATGAGGGTCAGATTGGAGACAGTCTCATTCCATATGCGAACTGTCGTGGTGACCGTTTCGCCATTAGGTCTCTTTGTAGTGATCTCCTTTTCTTGAGAAGTTATAACTTCGATGGCAGTCATGAAGCGGTCAGCAATGATTGACATACCTAAGAACATGTAGACTAGTGCCACTAGGTACACAATGGCACGGGCCACTTTGTCACCAACTGAGGGATTCTGGGGATTCCACATTGGTAAAAGGACCCCGTCTGCACACACGTCATTTTGAGAACAGTTGGATTTAGATTGGGCTACATCTTGGGAGTCAGCTTGAGAAGGGATGGAGAAAGACAGGAGGAGGACGGGGAGGATCAAGGAAATGAAGGAGAAGGGGAAATGGTGAAATGAACTGAAGGACAAAGGCATGGTAAGGTTGGGGCGGTCCGTTTGTGGATTCTCAAACTTCACACCACCTGAGGAAAAATAGAGAGACAAAGAAACACTGGGTGAGTGAATGTAAGTTGGTTTTACACTCTGACAAAGATTTTATTCATGTAAAGATTTTGAAAAGAAAATGAGGTGCTGAAAGAAAAAGGACATTAAAATATGCAGCACCATGCTGCACAGAAAGCTCCTTACGGCTAGTAGGTTGTAGCTCAAAAATTGTCAGTAGGTCTGTTTTGATCCACCATTTTTTGTGCAGGAAATTATATGACTCTTCACTATTCAAGAGAAATTCAGAAACCAATATTTCAAATGTTAAATAATTTACTGTATAACTATACAGATGTAATTAAAAAAGAAATCCAGAAATGTGCTGTAGAAAATATAGGTTGCAGCTTTGAGCATTTCTACAAGGCCTTTGGTGTGAAAACCCTTCTTTCTCTTGCCACATTCTGTGTACGTTTGTTCCAGCTTTCTCTGTAGTTTTGTCGCAGCACATTAATTCCCCTTCATCTCCACACACCTACACTATAGTGCTATACATCCCTCTCTTTCCACCCTTCATACACATTTTGTTAGCTTCCTCTTTCCATCTCGAACCATTTGCAGAGTTGACATTCTTTTTTTCTTTTGCTCCAGATTTTGCTCGTTTTCATTATCCCATGATTTCTTTGATCATTTCTATAACTTTCTTGACTCCCTCTATCCAATCGACCACATTCTAGGGCTGAACATGAAAAGTTTCAGCATACTAACACACCCAAAGTCCACTGTTCACATCTCACAAGATTACGATTTGTCAAACAATAGTGGTCAAAGTTAGTGGTCAAACAGTAATTCTTTGACCAATTCTTCAACTTTTACCATTGGCAAGTAAACACATGGTCATACAAAGCTGTTCAGTCTTCATGGATTATAAATAAATAATGAAAATTTTAGCCACCAGCAAAATCAATAAATCTATTCTACAAGACCAAAACAAACAAACCACACATACACATAGAGAAATGTGCTGTAATGTCATCAGTAAATTATGATCACTGTGTTAATAACCTAATGGACCGGCTGATGAGTGTGTAGGTAGGTGGGGATGTCTGAGCATGTTTACAGGCTTGAAGACTGAAATCAGTAAGTCATGCTCAGATTTGTAATGTATGTTTGTGTGTGTTTGTGTGTGTTTGTAAGAGACACAGCTTGAGTGGAGAGTGCTGGTGTTCCTGAGCTTTCTAATGCTGAGAGCACAGTGCTGACTCAGGACACACACACAAAACACACACACTGACACATGAGATAAATTAAAGAGATCTTGCAGGCTGAGTATGTGTACTTGAACAGAAAGGAAATAGAACCTTAAAGAAGATTAGTTGGTTAGGTCATCACTGAGGGGGTGTTTCTTTAACCACAGGCACTTTTGGCTCTCTCGACTTTCAGAAAATAAACACTCTTAAAACACACTTTCACATTCTTACTAGTTGTTCACTAGTATTGTCCAACAATGGACATAATGTGCAAATTTTTTATTTATTTTTTTTCGTCTGAATTAGCATGAATATTTCCACCACAATGCTATTTCCAAATTATATACATGTATTATGTTATATAACATTCTGTAGTGGAAATACACAGTTCTGTAAATGACAGTTTATATTTTACAATGCATTATAACAACAACAAAAAAAAACATTTGTAGAAAATTACAATTTCAACTTATCAAACTTAAATGACCATGATTTTTGTGTCCTAGAGATTAAATACTACTTTTGTGCAACTAACATTCAATTTAACTGTCTATTTAGTGCTTCAGGAAATCCTGGTACTGTCATATTACATTCCATTTTGACAGGGTCAAAAACACTGTTGGAGTATTATCGGTTTCAGCAGATGCCTCCTAGTGTTTGATTTGTTCTCTATATTCAGTTTCTCGTCAGTTAATAATGACAGTTAATAATGACTTTTAATAATGACATTCATTGGCACAGATTAATGCTCTGTCAACCAAAGATGTCAATTTTACCTGAGCCAATATACTGAATATAGTAACCAATAGGTAACCAGTGGGCTAAAACCAACCAAGATCCCATTAGGGATGCCCTGGGTCATCCCTAAAGGTAAAGCTGATTCATAAAAAAAAAAAAAAAAAAAAAAAAAAATAAAAAAAAAAACTGCCCAGCCATGATATTTTCTGACATTTGAATTTTTCTGGACTGGTGACTGTGTGATAGAACTGACCCATGAAATTGTTTGCAGGGGCAGTATTTGCACTTTTAACTTGCATTTATAATTAGCTGTATATAACAACCTTTAAAAAACTCAATATTTAGATAAGTAAGCATAATATTCATATTAAGACTATATAAAATGCCTGTGGTCACTCAAACAACACAACAAAATTCACTCTACTGGGATACAATATCTGTTCTAATAACAGGTTGAAGAATATCTTTGGGCTACAGTGAGATTTAGCTGTACAATGAAAGTGTAGTAGCATCATAATTTCTCTCACAAATCTCAACATCCGGACATAAAAAGAGATTTCATAGCATATTACAAACTGGTAGATGCAGCACAATTTATAAAGTTGATTCAGTTAGCTCAGTTATGGCCTACTCTTTTTGTCTTTGTGTATGCAAGTCAGTTGGTGCATTTCATGTTCCTAAAGTTGTGTTCGTGTGTGTAGATGAATCTTACTGTGCCCTCACTATGGAAGGGTTGACATCTTCTCAGCGTATGCTTCATTACCATCCCACCACATGTCCTGTCTGCCCTTGACACACACAAACACAGACTCACACACACATGGGTGCTGGAGGCCGTGCACCCTGCCTGTTTTGTGCCTCTTCTAGACACACTGGGTAGTTGAACACACTGTTGATTCCCTCCAAAAATCTTTTCAATCTTCTAAAATATGCAGACAGGCACAGGCAGACTATGAAAACGCAGTCATATTTTGCCCTCTCTTCCTTGAAGAAGAAGCAAGCTACTGTGTAAAGTTGAAGAGACCAAATATAGCACCTGGCGTTTTCAGTGCAAGTCAGATTCGGGCTTAGATCTGCAAGTATGATCTTCCAGGCATATCCACGGGTGTTCTGGGTTCTGCTGTGGCTGTATTTAGAACCCAGTGTGGTTGGGTTCAGAGATCCCCATTAAGAAATCCACCCCAATGAAAGGGCTGAGGTTTAACCCGAAGCAGGGAGGCACAGGCTAAATAGCGATGATGAGGACAGAAGGGTGGAGTGTGCAGTGTAGGGTTGTCTAAAAAGATTATACTATATGGCATTCCTTCCAATTTGAAACAGGCTGTATTTTTGGTGTATTTTTACAGTGCTTAAACCAGCTACCAAGTTTATAAAAATATGTACTTTGCCTTGAGACATCTTTTTGGTTCACTGATAACTGCATTCTATTTTGAAAACTGTTTTATATTAGAAAGCACAAAATGCTGTAATGAGGATATGAAAATAATGGTGATTTCTTTGGCTGGCGCTTACCAGAAATTACATCCTACTAAAAGCGTTTTTCACACTACACTTACCCAGTGGTGATGTTAAATGTTTCATTTTATGTTTACACAGGGTAAAGTGCCAGTAAACTAAGCAGTGGCAAAACTCTGTTTATTTTACCGATAAACCACTGGGAACTTTTAAAACACAACAGGCACATTCCATCTCATTTTATACAAATGTTGTATGCTCAGAATATTGCGCGCTCCCGGCAGAACATCAGTTTGGTGTATTAGTAATGAGAATTTTTCATCTATTCTTTTTGCATGTTACATTGTTATACCAGTAGGTGGCGACATCTTTATAAGTGAGTCATTGAATTATACATTTAATTGATTGCCCCAGCACAGATTCATTATGGTCCTATGATTTCTGCGATGTGGACAGAATTGCGGAATCTAGTTATAAAAATGGAATTTATGGTATATCATGGAATGTCACCAAATTTGGCAAAATTTGGATGGAAATTTTTTTTTCGAAATTAGGGCTGTCAGCTTAGATGTTCAAAAGTGTGAATATTAAAATAACAGGTTACACTTTATTTTGATAGTCTACTTTAGACATTCTACTAACTATAAGCAACTTTGCAACTACATGTCTACTAATTCTCAATAATTTGCAACAACAGGTCTACTAACTCTCAGAGTAGACTTTTAGGTTAGGGGGTTAGTAGAAAATTTGACATATACTTGCAAAGTTTCTCATACTATGTTGTGGAACCATCAAAATAAAGTGCTAGAAGATATTAAGCAGGCAGTCTACTAATACTCTAATGACTGCTAGTTGACATGTAGTTCCAAAGTTACTTACTGTTAGTAGAATGTCTAAAGTGGACTATCAAAATGAAGTGTTACCAAATAATATTTAAATATTAAGACATCATGGTCTTCATATCTTTGTTGTTTGAATGAAAAGTCCACTTTTTATTTACTTCTTCATACTCAAGTTGTGATGGTTGTGATGTTTTCAGTGTCATCTTACTATATGAGGACACTCCAAATGTATCTCCACAGATGCTCTGAGAATTCATTTAACAAGCATTTTACTCATTTCATTTGATAAAACTATTGTCAGGTCTTCACTACAATAAAGTTTGGTTTAACTTTGATTTAATTTATGACATTTTTTGCATTGAAATTATATTACTATTGAGAATAGTAATACATTTAAATGTAATAATAACAATAATACTTTTTTATTTATAAATTACTTTTTAAAGAATACTGCAATTTTTTAAATTTAAATGTAAACCTCTTTTGAACCACTGTTTTTTCCCCCCCAAAAATGAAAGGAATTTTTAAAATTTTATTTTATTTCATTTTAAATGCTTAATTAAATTGTTAAAGTTTTATGCATTCATTTGATTGTTTCTTTTTTATTAAAAATAAATAATAAAACATTTTTAAAATGTGTATTATTTATAGCAGCATCGCAGATAAATACTTTTTTTAGAAAGCTGCTTACCAGCCAAACTGAAAGTATACAGTGTATGTAAATTACACTGTAACTATGTTGGTAACAAAGGAACTTGCAACTATTGTTGGCTAACAATGCTTTTGGAATAATGCTTTTGGAATAATGTGCCTGAAGCCGAATGGTTGTGAACATTATAGTAAGCAAATGTACAAGGTAATCATACAACTTTTTACCTGTATGACATGTTTGTATACAAATACATATAGTAGCTAAAATAGTAGTTGATAGCTGGTGATAGCAATGCCAAGGTCATGAGTTGGATTGTCAGGGAGCGCATGAACTGATGAAATCTATAAACAGATTGCAATATTACATTAATGTACATGTATTTTGCAGTTCAGTGGAAGAAAAAAAGATTAAATCTCCATCTAAATTTTATTTTTAATTATTGACATCTTTTTAGGGCTTATAGCACTACCTTTAACCCTGGGTTATTAAGCTCTGTTACAAATGTTTCTCTCTTAAATATGAAAATAAAAGGGATTACAAATGTATAGTATTTTGAAATCTGACAGCCCAGGATTAATTGTTAACCCAGGTTTTAGAATGACACTGGGTTAGCAATTTAAAGTGTGAAAAGCTCACTGGTTTCCTTATTATACATAAATGCTGCAAGGGTTCCTGGAGTATTTAGTCCTCCTCAGAGAGTTTAGCTGGAGGTGAACAAGCTAAAATTCACTACAGGTTCTGTGGTCAGGGCCACTACAACATGATCTGGTTGAGGGATTAGGAACAGTGCCACGATTTACCGAATTAGAGTCCTCACCTTCTCTGTCCTTATGGACTCAGTTTCAAAAACTACCATTTAGGATAGTTAACCAAAAAATAAAACTCATCATGTACTCACCCTCATGTTTTTCCAAACCTATATGAATTTCTTTCTTCTGCCGAACACAAAAGAGGATACTGAAATATTTTACTAGTTCTGTTTTGCTCTACAGGTGAATTTTACAGTCACATACTATATCATCCTTGAAAGAAATATTCGCCCAATTCTTATATTGAGGCAATCTAAACTTTGAGGCCATGGACTAAACTTTGCTGAGGAGCATGTTGTGCGGAGAGAAGAGAATTGGTCCAAAGTTCACTTTAGTGATGAGAGCAAGTTTAATTTATTTGGGTCTGACGGGAAACATCATGTTCGGCGTCAAACTGGTGAAAGACTGAACCCCAAGTGTGTAAAGAAGTCAGCGAAAGGTGGAGGAAGAAGTGTCATGGTTTGGGGGATGTTTTCTACAGCAGGAATTGGGCCTCTTATACAGCTACATGGCAGAGTGAATGCTAATGTTTATCAAAACATGTGGTACCTTCCCTGCGTTCACCACCCAATCAACCAGCAATTTTTAATGCATGCCCCCATCACACAACAAAACAGGTAAAGCAATTCCTTGAAGCTAAGAACATTGAAATAATTAAATGGCAGGGCCAGAGTCCCGACTAAACCCGACTGAAAATCTCTGGAAAATCTTTGGTGACAAAGTTATAGCTAAGACACCCACTACATGTCCCAAACTATGGAAGAAACTGGAAGAAGAGTGAACCCAGATCACACCAGAGCAATGTGAAAGAGTGATGTGTTGTGTTGAAGATGTGTTGAAGTTACTCAAAGCAAGGGCCTCTACAATTCCTACAAATTTCTGACAGCTGTAACTCTCCAAAATTTTTAGTTGTAATCTTCTTTCGTGCTATACAGTGGTTAGTGTTCTCTAATTTTGATCCCTGCACTTTCCACAAAATAAAGGTTTTTGTTGAAATGCCTTGGTCATTTTGTCAAACATGTAAGTAGAACAGCTAATATTAACTACAACTAATATTCCTTCACATTTTGATGATCAAGACCAAGTATTTAGGGATTGTTCTCCAATTTTGATCTCCACTGTTTATATAGCCTACAAATGTGTATGTAATGTGTGGTCCTGGTAAATCCTACGTTATGGGATATAAAGATGGGGGATATAAAATATCTGAAATCCTTGTCCTTGTGGGGACATGTTTTTGGTACCCATGAGGAACCAAGTTTATAAATCATACAGAATGAAGTCTTTTGAAAATCTAAAATGCAGAAAGTTTCCTGTAAGGGGTGGGTTTAGGTCTAGGGTTGGCGTAGGCCAATAGAAAATCCAGCAATAAAAACAATTACACCTATATGGAATGTCCCCATAAAACCTGAAAACCCAACATCTGTGTGTGTGTGTGTGTGTGTGTGTTTTGCCCTGAAGTAATTGCTAGAGGTTCAAACAGATGGGAATTTTTATTGATCAAAATGAGCTTGACATGAGCTCTTGTCAATAAGTAATAAACTTGAATTGGCAATCAGTAGTGTCTTTTGTTGACAAGAATTCCTGTAGGGCTAAGAGTGTAATGAGGTCTGAGTTTAAAGATTGAAGAGACAGCAAACCGCCATAGCAAAAGTTTTATTAGAATAAAGTCCTGTAAGAAACATTTTTGGGTGAATTGCTTTCATCTTGTTTTACCTAATGACTGGTTTTGTTTTTAAAAAAACAAACAAAAAAAAACAACAACACATTGATAATCTTTTCAGTAAAACGCGATATTAACGTTATTGAAGACATAAGAATAACTTGTTAAAACTTTGTTAAAAATTGTTTTAGCTGCATAAACTTTTTTTTTTATCTGCCCACCTGCTACTATCAAGTTTTGACTAGCATGAGTCGCACTGGGAATGCACCGACTGATTCTTATCTCAGTTCATCTATTAGCGGTAATCATGTAATATTAATCAGATGCATATGCAGTGTGGAGAAAATGAAAGGGAGAGATAAGATGAAGAGAAGACCTACTGATGCATATCTGGTATCGGTTTCATTAGCAAATAATTTATTGGCTGTCATCATGGCTGACCTTGTAGAAGTAGCGAGAAAAAATATATGAGGCACAGAGAGGGCTGTGGCTCACTCTCCACTCATCCTTTTCATTATTTTCCCCATCATGTCTGCCCTCTGTGATCCTTTCTACCGTTCTCCTTTCTTCACCGCCTGTATTTCCTACATTTTCCTCTTTAAACCCTGATCACAGTCAGAGGCTGCAGAGGTCACACCTGTTCTACACCACCACAATCTGGTCTGACCCAGGAACAGCCTCTCATTGAACCTGCCTCTTACCAGCTGGCTCACATTCAGATCCAGGACCTGCCACCTGTTTCTTTCTATACAGGATACGAGACCTCTGAATTACTAATTTGAGATTTTAAAGGGATAGTTCACTCAAAATTTACTCATTTACTCACCATCATCTGATTTTCTTTCTTCTGAGGAACATAAGAGAATATATTTTAAGAAATGTCTTTGTTTTGTCCATATGAAAGTGAATGGTAACCAAGACTGTTTGGTTACCATCACTCTTAAAATCAAAATACCTTCTTTTGTGTTCTGCAGATGAAAGAAATTCATGCAGGTTTAGAATGACAGTGAGGATGAGTAAATGATAAGTCTTATGAAAGACATTACTTTGTGCTGACTGAAATGTTTTATGATGTTAAATTCAATATTGTTATAAGAAGCTTTTTGAACTAAACTGATTTTTAATTCAACTTACAAAAAACATACCTTTGGAATATACAGTATATTTATAATATATATTTTATTTTAATATATAAACTACAAATTTATACAGATATAAATTGCATTTCAAAATATATTAAAATAGAATATTGTCGCCATGTGAGCCAAGACTGTCACTGCAGCCCCTTCAAAAACTGTGACACCCCTCAGTGTGATATATTCATATTTCTTGGCATTAATGCCATCATGTCAGCCAGGCAGTTCTAAAGTTAAATTATCTTTACTGGCTGCCGATCATTTTGAGAGCTTGAAATTTGCTATGCAGCATCTCTTCAGAGTGAACAGTGCTCAAATTCACATTCTCAGGAGCAGGAAACATCCGCTATTTGAAACAACAAAGGAGTCAAATGTTTGATTTTTCTTCAACCTTGAAAAACACACCAAATATGCATATTTCATTGCTCTCTAAAATGTTTTACAGGCACAGACACGCAGTTACTGACTGTGATCCCTGCTGTCTTCTGAAGGCAAAACCAATGGGGTGGAGAGAAGTACATCCATAATAGGGATTTATGGGCGATGGAGACCAAATGTAACCACTGTGTAGCTCATAATATGTCCCTCTAAAACTCAAGATAAAGGACTCAGCCCATCAGTCTCACAGTCAGATGTGCTGAAAGAAGCAGGCTATTATATTTCATAATTAGCTAATTGCATGCTTGGCAGCTAATGATGATGGCCAGTGGTGTCTTGTGTGGGTGCCATGGCCGTGCATGTTAAATAGATGCAAATGTTTGTGGTAATTGTGGTGGGAAATGCTGTGACATAAGATAGGACAGGAGATAAATGTCTTCATGGTCATGAATTGCATTCTCACTGTAAATGAGAGCTCAGAATATCAGCTTAACCTGTGAATGGAAGTGTCCGTGTTTGTGTGTCTTTGTGTGTGTGTGTGTGTGTGTGTGTGTACACTACACTGACGAGGCCCTATCAGAACATGTCCACTCATAGATGAAAGCACCACAGTGCATATTAGATCAACCAACACACAAATACACAAAGAAAGACTGTGGGTGTGTGAGAAGAGCAACAGGAGAAGAGAGGTCACCACAGGATGCAAGACATGGTAGAAAAGTGGATAGACAGACAGAGAACAAGAGGGTAAACAAAAAGGCTACATAAAATACTGAGGAAAATAAGAAAGAGAGAGAGAAAGAGTGATTTGTTGTTGGTGCCAGTGCTGAGCTAGTCCTCTGTCAGTGGATTTGCGAACCTCTAACTGACTCATGTTTACAGTGAAATAATGACAAAACTGGCTACTACATAACCTGCTTACAAAAGAAAAATAATGCATCATAGTCTTTTGAGAACAGTGAGCATGTGATCATCTATGGACAAAAAAAAAAAAAAAACAGAAGGAAAACTGATAAGGTATACTTTGAATACAATGTAAGTACTCTTGGATAAAAGCACCTTCAAAATGCATAATCGTTGACGTAAATGTAAACTTTAAAAAAAACACACTGCTTTGCTTCACTGGGAAACAAACAGTGGCCAGTTATCGGCCAGCTCAGGTCGGAAAATATGAAATTCCAGTTGGAAAAATCAGGTTCTGAGAACATCTTAAGAAGTAATTCAATTCAGTGTCTCAGTGAAATCAGATATGTGTTAAAATGCCAGATAGTGTAATTGCGGCATTTACCAGAAAGGTCAGTCTTTGACCCATTGTATAAAACTCTTCCCGTATGGGCACTGGCTCCAGAACTGGCACCCTGTCAGTGGAGAAGGAAGTCATAATATGTCAGTTTTTCTTTTATGGCTAATTGTACACTATGTTGTTGTTTTGAAATCTTATGATTTCTAGGAGGGATCTGTGCAAAACTGTACAAGAATTTGTTGGTCTGTCTTATTGTTTACCCCTTATTTTCACATATTACATAACTTAATTTGCTACAGCAGTCTCAGAATAACTCAGCAGTGGATCTTGACTACCTCTACAGTAGGTAAATGATGTTCACAGTCATTTGGACCCCAGCAGGAAACATATCAGCGGTCAGAGCAGCTCGAGTTCTCTGACCTCTACACAGACTGATCTTAGTAAATAGAGTAAATACAGTAAATTTATGCATGGTGACCTTCAGCAGCAGCAGAATCCTGAGTCTGTTGGACAGGAACAGCAAGCTCAGAACTAGACAGCCAACTACTAACAAAACAAGCAGCTGGCCGCTCAGCAGGAGAGCGTACCGCAAGTGTGTGTGTGTGTGTGTGTGTGTGTGCCCTTGAAATTGAAAACCAATAGTTATATCAAAAGCCTCAGTTTACACAGCACAGTCTATTTTATGTTCACATTATCTATGCATAGTGGGAAAGTGAAATTTGAATTGATAATCATTCAGACATTTTTATATTTTACATAATACTTGTCAGACTACCAAGATTAAAAACAGAATTATGCACATACTGAATCACTGTCGATAAAACACTGAGTCAGATTTAATGGCATTGAACAAAGAGTATCTCACACTACAATGTTAAATTGATTACACTGGGACCAGTCACCTAGCCACTACTGCTGAAAACTCATTATTCTTGTGGGAGTCTATACCATTCATGGCCGATAAGACAATTGATCTGTTGCAGTCTTGATGATCCAGCTAACAACAACAGGTGCTAGAACAGTCCTGAAGGCATATTACAATATTGATAAACAATTGTCCTTGTAAATTTCGACACAAAGGATCACTAAGAGAGAAGTGAAGGATTAGTGTGGTGAGAATGATATGGTATAGTGTGGAGAAAGGTGTCCTAAAATGTACCAGAAGAGACAGGTTGAAAGATGAAGTCAGGAGCTGAGGGTGGTGAGATGACACCGATAGTTGAAAAAGAAAGAAATGTGAGAGAGTCAGCGCTAAAAAGGAGACATAGGGTGTAAAAATGAAAGTGATGGAGAAAATAACATAGAATGAGAGTGAGAGAGAGAAGGTGCCAAATTTAGAGGAGATAAAGCAGCCTCATCTCATTTTAATTTAGTCCTACTCAAAGAGATCCAAACCTGATTTCTCATCAAATCCTCAGCCATCGGTCCAGCTTCTAGATAATCTTTCTTGAAGCTTAGTAAGCCAGTTGCTGCATTGCTACTTACCAAATAAATATATAAATGGACAATAAATATTCTTTTGAATGGCAATGATTTTTTTATGTGAGAAAAACACTGCAGAGTGATACAAGAAACATGAAGCTAGGAAAATCAGTTGTCTGGGAGAAAGTTAATTAGAGATGAACTAATATTAAAATTATGGCCATAAAAACCAATAATCATTTTCATTTTATGGCCAAAATTCCATACTATTCTGTGTAAATAAATAAATAAATAAAAACATAATGTAATATTCAGGATGAAAATTTAATAATAAATTTGAGATTTGTAGAGATGCCCGTGTTTTTTGGCAAAACATCAAATCAACAGGTGACTTAGCCTTCCTATAGCTCAAATTTGGCGGCCTGTGTTTCTTGTATCTTCTTCGATATAAATGCCTCTGTTTTTCATGGCTAGATACTTTCTGGACAGCCCTTGTATACACACAAAAACCACAAAAAGTCACAGTTAACCTATCAGAATCAAGTACTCCAGAGGGCCGTGAGATAATATCCAGTAACTCTAGGCTGTATTCACAGCATCTCACCCTGAATAGCAGTAATTCAAGAGTGCTCTGGTTGATGAAGTGTCTGGTCCGTATTTCCCCTGTCTTGGCTCACAGAAGATCACTGATGGCCAAACTTCCACACGGATACGAGCTCATCAATTAGCAGCTGCAGGGCAACTGACAGCTCTGAGATGTCAGAAGTTTATAGCCTTTGCTGCTTTTCCTGATTAATCTGCTATGAAAAGGTAAAGGTGATGACTTCCCAGTGCCCTTCAAATAAGCATACGTTTATTACTCTTTCTCTCTGTCTGTCTCCAAGCACTGCTCCCCCATCCGCATCTAAATTTTTCTGCGCATGAACAGAAAGGGCAGGGTATTGAAAATGAAATGACTGGCTCAGTGACCTAACTTGGTAAATCAATCCCACAACAGCAATCACAAAACCAGGCTTAACGTCATCCTCTCATTCAATCATTACTTTAATGCTAATCCCACTGACATTGTGAATAGTTTCAGGGAGAGCTAAAGGAGACAAGCTGTTACTCTGTTTCCACATGAGTATTTCTGTCTTTGACTCAATGATCACGTCACCTCTCCAATGGACACTCAGCGTTTGATTGACTTGAGTTTCTTTTGACAGGATTCATCTTCGATTCACCGAACATATCCAACCTGATGTCATTATTACCAGCCCATAGGCTAAGAAACAGCTATGATTTCAGTCAGAGCATGTCCTATATTTTATCAGTCTCACTATTTTATACTTCTTGTATTTGACTGGCTGGCTCGTCAATGAATTCAATTCGTTGTACTGCATATAAGAAAGTAAGCTGGACCAATGTACTTGTGGGTAGAACAATGTATTAAATGTGCAGCACAATTTTTCTAGACCAATGTTGACCTTCTTATGTCCCATCCCTCTAAAGAAACTGTCTGTTTGACCAGACCCTTCACCTGATGATAAATGTGCTAACTTGACAGACTGAAGATCCCATGAACCCTCTATGGGGTCCATATGAACCTTCCGAGAAAAAACAATCAAATGGTTTGGATGAATACCTCCCGTCTTTACAAATGGATTTTCAGCTGAGGTATATGTACAGTGCTGTTAAATTAATCTGACTAAAGGAAAATTATTTTTGCAATAACTGCTTTAAGCCTTATCTGACCATCCTTTATCACCTAAACTGTGTCGACATCATGTCTTTTGTATCACTCTGGTATCTCTTTCTTCTCACATGATAATAATTCCAGCTAAAATAATTCCATTTACAAATCTGGTCAAATGTTTGGAGTTGGTACAAATTTTTTTTTCATTGATGAGCAAAAGTCTCTTTTGCTCATCAATGCTGAATTTATTTAAACAAAAAATATAGTAAAAACAGTAATATGAAGGAATTTAAAACTGCAATGATATGACACTGTGATATTTTTTTACAAGACACTGATAAATAGAAGGTCAAAAGAACAGCATTTACTTTAAAATGTGTTTTATAACAATGTAAAAGTCTTTACTGTCACTTTTGATTAATACATCCTTTCTGAATAAAAAAATGTTTCTTTCCATAAATAAATAAGTGTAGCTTTGTCATGATCACACTGATGTTTATTTTATAACATTGTCCCTTATTTATATTCTTTCCTCCATGAATCTCTCAGCTGACCAAATGAGATTACCCAGAACTGCACAGCTTCTTGTCCCTCAATAAATTAATCATGCACTGTTCCATTTCACCTCATTACACACACATCTCAACAACTTTCAGATACACTCACACACATATAGTTTGCCAGCACTCTGCCAGATGTAAACACATACAGGGCACATCCAGCACAGTGCATCTGTTCAGAAAAGTCTCTAAGGTAACAGATGACACCTTTACACTCAAAACCAATAATGTACAAGAGTAAAACCCAAGTATGATATACAGGGAATGATCTAATTACTAAGCCTAAATAATTAAACCTCACTGCTTCGAATTAACAACTGTATCAACACAACCTCTGGGAAGAATGAGAGGGATGTGAATGAGAGAGGAAGAAATAAAAGTAAAGACAGAACTGCATGTTCTAGTATTGCTGATAAAAAGAATTCGCTGATTAAAAAAATATGTCCTGTTGTGAAGAAGACAATAAAACTCCTAAGAGATTTTCTTGTCAATGTGGCCTCATACAAAACAAATATAAAAAAAAGATAAAACCAATGTTGAATGTTGTCTGCTCGCAACGGGGACATTGTCTGTGAAAATATCAAGTTCTTACCAGTACTTACCATTTATCTGTCGCTCGCTCTTAGTACCAGGTTAATAAAGACTATGACAACATAAGAAATGAAGGAAGCAAAAACCAAGAGGAGTTGAAAATGAAGGGGGAGACGGGCTTAGGGCAGAAAACAGTGGCTTCCTTTCTGAAAGCAGTAATTGCAAAGGCTGATTGTGCTGCTGGTAGTGATATAAAAGCAGCATGCTGTGCTAACTGCCACTTTTGATAATGCTAATACTTGCATTTGGGGCTGAGAGTCTCCCATCTGTCAGACATACACAACTGGACATGACTAGCGTTAATATTTAGACAAACCCTGATAGCACAAATATGGTGCACATCATGTTTGTCAGGAAGTCCACTACACTTTTATCTCTGAACTTAACTGGCTGATATTAAAAATTATGTATGTGTCTGTTTGTGATTTTTATAATGTATTTTCCTTGCACATGTGTTATGACCTCAAAACACTTTTACCATAGTGTATGGTTTGTAAACAAATACATTTTAATGTATGGCTGTTAACACATTATAAGCTCCATAAACTTGCTCAGAAGTTCACCTGGTACATCACTGCACTTGCATTGCCAGCCACTCTGGCATGAGTACCGTGAAACACAAATCACAGCGTTCAACAGAAGTGCTCAAAGCCTTGTAGAAGCAAGCTAAAATGGTCAGGTTGCTTCAGCAAATAAGTTTTATCTCACTTTGCTTTTGCTCACATCAGTTAACGTTTATTTCACAGTCTATTTCTAGACTGTGCAATATGTGAAACAACTAATGTAATAAAATATCGCCACAGACACATTCATCTGTTTCAGAGAAATATCAACACAATTTTAGCACTAACTAGAAATGTCACTTTAAAACTGCCATGAAATGTGAAAGACGTGACATAATAATAATAATTTTACAAAAATGTCACTGCGTTATTGTCATGAGACAAGGCTACCTTTAAATTATGTACTTTTATTGGCTTGTCAAGGTGCAATGATGTTTCAAAAAGTCAAGCCCCCACTCCATTTCTGTTTTCAGGAGAACTTTTATGATTTAGAATGTACAAGAATAAGTACATTTTAGACCAGGGGTTCTAAACTCTAGCCCTCGAGGTCCACTTTCCTACAGAGTTTACCTCCAACTTTGATCAAACTCATCTGCCAGTGACTTTCTAATCCTGAAGACATTGATTAGCTTGTTAAGGTGTGTTTGATTAGGGTTGGAGCGAAACTCTGCAGGAAAGTGGACCTTGAGGGCCAGAGTTGAGAACTCCTTTTATAGACAGATGTTTATCCTTATAAAGTGCCTTTACCACTATAAATGGGCCAATTCCATACTCTAATTTAATATCTCAAGAAACATTGTTTATTTTACTTCCAAGAAAGTAAACATTAAACCTACAAACAAGATCTAAAAATACTCATAAGCTGATTCAGAATCCAGCAGGGAAAGAGATGTCAACCTCAGCTTTAAAACTCTGTCACTTCAGATCAACTTTCAAAACTTTTCCACAGAAGTAAGTCGTCTCTGTTCCTAAAAACCCCTCAGAGCTCTCAGAGGATTTTGAGTTCTGTGAGTAAAAGCGCTGGAACTGCCGTCACTGTTGGACGGTTCCCGCAGCACTGAGGCAGAGCCGCCATGTGCCATGCTGAGCGTCGTCAGCCAAACAGCCAGTGTGACATTAGCAGACAGTAGGAGGGTACTTCACTGTCACACACAAACACACACACATCTAACCACAAACAATTTACATCCCTGTGGTCCCACATGGTTGTCTGCATGCTGAGTTACATGCTCAGAATCACAGCTTGCTAGTGTCAAATGAAAATGTCCCCAAGGGGACAGTGGCTACAAGTGCTGAACCCATAACATCACCTGAAATGGCACTGTCATCTCCTCCATACCTCCCTTAGATAAACTTCCTCTTGTTTGATATTTCTTACCCTTAATCTCTCCATTTCCCTCAGAGTTTTACAAACATACTTTTTTTCTGTCCTTTAACATCTGGGCTCACTGTGGTAAAGGTCTGTGAACATCATGTTTCATTAAGATAAATAAAAGAATGCAAAAATAAAAACATCTGGTGATGTGGCAGACAGCATCTGGCACAGTGGAAATATTATAAATGCGTATTTGAATAATACGACACAGGAAGCCTCGTGGGCAGCGCTATAGTGTATAATGCAATTCCGCTTCAGGCAACCTAAGTTTGAGTCCAGGGTCCTCCTGTGCCCCTCTCTTTACCTCTTTGCTTCTGGTCCTCTCTCCAGTTATAGTGTGTAAATAAAGGCAAAAAAATCATCTGATAAATGTTGCCTATCCAAGACTTTTACCTGTCTCTTTGCAGATGCCAAAAGTGCCCTTTAGTGTCTTTATTTTATTTTGGGGCATGATTTGTATTATCTTTATCTGACTCCTTGGAGGTTTTGGATATTTTTTATTGCATGTCAATGGAGGAGTTTTCAGCATACTTTGTATTTAAACATTCACTTTTAAGTGAGCAACATTTTGTGTTTTTAATAAGAAAACAAATGATGTTTTATCAGAGAAGTACCAGACAATTTTGTAATGAGTAGGATTCAGTTTATGACACTACACTCATTTATATTCTATCTGCAAACAAGACTGACTGTGATAAAATTTAAATCAATTCAGTAATTCATAAACAGATTTTATAATAAATATATTTAAATCTAAGATGTGATGTGTGACCGGTAGGCCTAAACTGAGTAGCCAAACTGGCTGGTGAGTGAAAGAGTTGCAATGACATGCATTCATTTTTAAGTGTTCATTCTTTTATGGGGCCGCTGCATGCACCTCTGCAGTCTCTGCAGTGGTTTATGTGTTCCTGTTTAAGAGTTGTCAAAGAGATGTAGGTCCCCAATTCAAAAGATTTTCCTCTCAAGAGTGTCTGAGAGTGGCATCTAACATTAAGAGCCTGTGGGAGAAATCTGACCTAAAAAAAAGCCTCCCCAGCTATGCCTTCTCCCTTATCCCCTTCTTTCTCTTTCTTCTCACATCTTCACATAGACTTCATCCTTACACCTCTCATTCACACTCCTCTACGCTTCTCTCATGTTCTCTCCATCTTTAGGCAGATGTTGCGCATCACTTTTTTCATCAGATAATCAGAGATCATCCCTCACTTTTGCATTTGCCACTCTTTCATCTTTGGCCTCCTCATGTCCCTTCCATGTGACACTGACATCAGTGATCTAAAGAGATGAACCACCAATTAAGAAATAAAGGTACAAAAACTGTCACTGGGGCAGTAGAGTACCTTTTTAAAAAGGTACTAAAACATACACTTTAGGTACTAATATGCACCTTAAAGGTACTAATAAGCACCATTTGGGGTTAAAAAAAAGGTGCCAAGGTGTACCTTTTGAAAGGGTACCACCCCATTGACAGCTTTTGTACCTTTTTTTTTTTGCTGAGAGTGTATACAAAAGCAATTTAGTTATTGATTTTAAAAACAAACTGATATAGCACAAATAAAACAAAAACTAAAGAGAAATTTAAAATAAAAACAGTGGTTTAAAAACTGCAATAAAAATAGTAATCAATAAAAAAAATAATAGTCACCAAGCTCTAATCACAATAATCTGACTTGTGTGAGTACCATGCCAAATCATAATCCACAGTGGGAGTAAAGATGTTTGTCCTGGCAATAAATTCTACTAAGATATTTATAATCTTTCCACTTTTTTCCTTTTACTGTTAAAATTCTGTTGAGGTACAAACAAACATACATTTGGGTTTTTAGCTCCACGACTAATTCCTATCATAAAACTGGCACGTCTTCAGTAAATGCTCATTTCGGGGTTTGAGAAGAAAAAGTAATTGAATTGTCAATAGTAATTAAATGAGGGATTTTGTTCAGAATTAGTTTTAATCTACACCACAGACAAACAAATACCTCTGGAAGGGGTCTGTTTGTCATTAAAACCAGATAAGGATTATACATGTATGATAAGCTCTGTTTCCCACTGTATCTCATTAGACTAATTGATTTGAACTATGCCAGATACCCCATTTAGAGGCTTTTAAGATACCACCTGACAAAAAGAAGAGAACGCTGAACATTTTTAGGATTTTATCACAGCTATAAACCTGAGTGCTTGCTGTTTCTTTCATAAACATAACATTCAACAACATTATTATGATTGCCACCACACATAACCTGCTGGTGACTCTCTTTTCGCATGAATAGGTACTGTGAGACTAATGGCAGTGCTGGTTTTGACAAGTGATTTCATAACGTTAGCCTCTCTTAGCCTATCTCAATTTCCTCAACCCATCTATTTTAATTACATCTTCTCCTCGCTCACTCCAACCACCAATCCCGCAGGTCAAATAAGACATATTTCCTGGCACACTTACGCTCTATATTAATAAAAAATGTGACCTGGTCTAGAAAAAGCTTGCCCAGTCTCAAATAAATAGTAGAGTGACTTGAGAAACTTTTAGCCTATGTTCATTTGCAAAATGTATTTCAACCCACTGCACTCAACCCAAGCTCATTGCAAAAACCTGTCTGCAGTGACATTTCAGCAAAATGATATTACCTTGCTTTTAGCATATTTCGCGACACTTTCAAACTGAAATGAGAAAATAAGTCTTTATTAATCAATAGTCTGCTGCAGTAATCATAATTTGTGTGAACATGAATAAAATTTGTTGCTGTTCACTACCAGTACTGGTCAATCCCGATGGAATTGCTGTAAATTGTAGATATAGGTATGTTTTGGAGCATTAATGACAAGCAAAGTTTCCTTTCCTGTATTTACATAGTTCCTGCTGAAATGACTTTGGTTACTCAACGTAATCTCGGTTCCCTGAACGAGACATTGCACCAACAGTTGTCGCTATGGGGAAACTTATTTCATTT
>JAFVLL020024530.1:0-41823 GCA_021397915.2 Tor tambroides | reverse complement strand
GACGCAAACCTGTTTCTGAGCTCTACAAGCAGTTCTTTTGACCTCAGGGCTTGGTTTTTGCTCTCATATGCATTTTCAGCTGTTAGACCTTTTATTAAGATGTGTGTGCCGTTCAAAATCATCCCCATTCAATTGAATTTGACACGAGTTAACTTCACTCAAAGTGTAGTAACATCTACAAGCGATATGAATGCTCCTGAGCTACATTTCAACTGTCCCAGATAAGGGTTTGAATACTTATGCAATGGAATCATTTATGTTTTTTATGTATAATAAATTTGCAAAGATGTTAAAAACCTGTTATTTGCTTTGTCATTATGGTGTGAGGAGTGTAGATTGTTGTGGAAAAAAGTCATTTAAAGCAGTTTAACGTAAGGCTGCAACATAAAACGTGAAAAAAATGAAGGGGTGGCACTGTGTATATATATATATATATATATATATATTACTAGTATCTTGCTAGGCAGTTGCACAAACTAGGCAGTTGCACAAACATATGGTTAGGGGTTTGTCCTAAGTAGGCTATGAGAAATATTAAGCTCATGCATAATTTACCTAGCCATTATTTAAATAGTTGAATTCAGCAAATATTATTTTTACATATGCAACTGGGTCTTGTGTAGAGAAACAGAAGTAAAGTCATTTCACATAATTGCCCATGTTTATCCTCTTGACAGTTTTATGACTGTCTTGTTAGTGTTTATTTGTAGACCCATTATCTCTCATTAGCAGTCCCCCTGGCTGTGTCCAAATACAATATAAACCGTAAGAACTGCATCACTGGGGGGCAGTATAATATTCTCCTGTCTTGAGGAGTCTTTATCCATCAAATGGTCAGTTAAGAGCTCAGCTCAGAGAAAGTGGCCCAGACTCTCTTCATCAATCACAGCAGCCGTCAGTGTGGCGTCCTCCGCGCTCGCCGGCCTGCCGAAGGGGACAACAGGCTCTTAACTAGGACAGATTAACCTGTGATTGCACCAGTCAACCTGTGGGTCTGACACATCTTGCCTCGTGACGCTGATCTGGGGTCAGATGTGCACTTAATCATAGTGAATTGTAAGATAATCGCTGGGGAAGATAAACTGAGATGTGCAGTGGAGATTGGTGAATAGGTGGAGTTTGACAGGTTAACTTCCAGCTCCTCGAGTCGTGAGCTCTTTTTCAGGTCGCCAGTGTGAGAAGCAGGGTTTGATCCAAACCCTAGTGAGCTGCCTACCTAGGGAGCATTTAAAGGCATTATAAGTGTATTCACAATGTCGATGCCTCATTTTGTTTCATAACTATTTTAACTGAAAAGACAATGTCAGAATGAATTACAAGCACATAAAAAAACAAAAACAAAGGAAATGTGAATGTAATGTTGACTTATAATGTTATGATATATGCAAAATATACAAATTAACTGAAAAAAAATACTAAATATATATTATTTACAATACATTTTTTAACCCCAAACGAATTTTAAGTTTAGAAATGTAATTTCTTGCTGCTGCTTTAAGTACATTTAAAACATATTTTGGCATTTGAAAGTTCAAACTAAATATATTTCCAAATTAATAATAATAATAATAATAATAATAATAATAATTATTATTATTATATTTAATTTTAAAATAATGGTAATAACAATGATTATTATTATCATTAATAATAATAAGAATAAAATATGATATTATTATTATTATTATATTTGAAATAAGGTTTGGCCAGGGGAAAATATATATATGATACATAAATAATATAAATTATAAAGCATTGTGTCATTGGCTTAGCAACATGACAGTTCTATTGAAATCAATTCAAATCAATTGTGATAGTCCCTTAAGTTCCGTTTTAATTAGGATGTTGCCTTAGAAGACAGTTGCCTCTGTAGACAGTAGACAGCTGAATAGGAACACAGCCTCTATCTCTGTCAGCCTGTTCAGGTGTGTGTGAGAGAAAGAGCAGGCTAAAGTGGAGAAATAGCTGGAGGTGTGATCTTATCTGATGTTAACTGAAGAATGACACCATAATGGAACAGCAAGGGTGTAATTATTCTCTTCTCTTCTTCTCTCCTCGCTCCCCCCTTCTCTCCACCCCTTCATGCTCTGCCCACTCTGACAAATGAAGATTAATGGCAGAGATAAGCGCTGGTTCCTGCCTGTCTCCCAAGCATCCAGTCACAGGCCCAGTGTTTGAATGGGAATCCCCGTTTCAGATCACTTCTCACTCTCATGGTGTAAATCTTGCTCAGGGTGCAAAGTTTAGGATGTTGGATTATGAATGTGTGTGTATGGTGGCCAAAACATTCATATGGATTTGGCATCAGCATGTTCTTGTCATCATATTTTATGTTCAGAGGAACAGACTGGTGGTTTGAGCCCCTTAGCTAAGGTTTGAGCATCATAAATATAAGTTAAGCCTAAACATATTTTAATTTTAATTGTAATTTTAATTATTTGCATTTTCACATTTTTAATTTTTTTTTTTTAATTTTTAAAATATTTTTATTTAATTTTTTTAATTTTAATTATTTTAATTTAAATGTTTATATACATACAAGAGTATGTTTATACAGCATTTTCAAATGTTACCAGTAAATAGTCACTTATGAACAGAAGTCATAAAAAAATGAAAAAAATAAAAAATAAACGTGTGCTAGGTGGACCAGTTTGCATGACCTCAACACATTGCAAAAATCTCCTTGAAATATTTTTAAAATGGTAAAACAATGTGTGTGCAGCTTTATGTTTAATGTGATTCTCTACACCTGTGGTTCTGCTAAGACGCCTATGCAAATTTAAGGAGAACTGACTTCATGCATACACTAAAACTCACCAAAGCACCATCTGATTAAATAACGCTGAGCAAAAATTAAGTTAGTGCACTTACATTTGATCTTTTTTTTATTTAATGCAATAATATTCAAACATTTTAAGCATTCAAATACTCCTTGGGGCCACTTTATGTGTGGGTTTGAGGTGTTATATAGTTTTATGTTGTTGGTTAGGGTTAGGGGTTAGAGTATGTGTGTGTGTTTTCTGTGTATATGCCCTGCAGGCACTGGTGTGTGTGTGTGTGTGTGTGTGTGTGTGTGTCACCTCTCTGATACAGATTTAGGGGGGAATTGTGTTTCAGCGCTACAGAGGGTCTTTCCTTAATCCATTCACACCCTCCGAGTGACCCGAACTCAGGAGTCTGTCCGCTGACCGAGACTCAGAGAGAGCTAGAGAAAGGTCTGGAATAAAGGAGAGGAGATTATCCTTCATTCCTGATGTAATTCACTGTGTGTTTGCATACCAAACGCCTCTGAGAGATTCCCATTGAAGAAACGTCACGCGTGAGCGTCCACATAATCCCCACAAAGAGGGTAAACTGACACCTTCTTGTGATCAATATCATTTGAATTCTGTTTAATTCGATTTGCTTTGATAAATTAAAAAGCAAAATATCAGACCAGAAAGTTACTGAGCTTCTAATTTACTGATACCATATAGAATAATAGTCATTTCAAAACCAAAACATTATTTTCCCTTCAGTTTTTTAATATCCCAGGTAACAAATTTAAGTTATAAAAACATTGAGGGAACATCGTTTTGATGTTTCTAAAATGTTAAAATGTCCAGTTTTCTTGTTATGATTATAACGTTATATAAACAGTATTTTACTAACCTTATTTTCAGCCAAAATGTAATATTATTTGAATGCTTATTTGTAATATCCTAAGAATGTTAAAATGTCAATTTTTCATGTCGTGATTAGAATGTTATTTAAAAGTGACAAAAGCAAATGAATCAAGTACAAACATCATAAGATGTTCTGAGAATGTTGATCTCAGAACGTTTTCTCTTAACGTTATGAAAACGTATATCAAATATTAATAAACTTATTAGAACATTTCATAAGCATTACTTGAGGAATGTTTTGTCCAAACATTTATATGACTTTTAAAAATGTTAAAGCTGATGGACAACCCTGCTGGACATTATTGAAGCTTTAACTCTTTGTTTAAACCACAAAATAGACATGCAAACATCAGAAATGTGTTACAAAAATATTTATAATTTGACCACTGAAAAAAACATAGTAACCTACAAATGGTAACATCTAAATCAGGTAGTTTTATTCAAGTCAAAAATATTTAACATTACTGAATCAACCTAAATACATTAATTTATACTTTTTAATTTATATTTTTTGGGGGTTAAATCAGGTAGAAAGCCTCTTTTAGGCAACAATTGCTGGTTACCACTTTTTGCAGTGCAGGGAAAGTACAGTGCATATTAATTTGTTGCATTTCATCACTGTTTATATCTATATATGTTACATATCAGTACAAGTTTTTTATTGTAACCTAGATATGTACAGTATCTCACAAAAGTGAGTACACCCCTCACATTTCAGCAACAATTCTAGTATATCTTCTCAAGGGACAATACTGCACAAATGAAACTTGGATATATTTTAGAGTAGTCAATGTGCAGCTTGTATAGAAGTACAAATTTACTGTCCTCTAAAAATAACTCAACATATAGCCATTATTGTCCAAATAACTGGCAACAAAAATGAGTACACCCTAAGCGAACATGTCAAAACTGTGTCCAAAATGTCAATATTTTGTTGGCACACCACTGATATCTTGCACTGCCTTAATCCTCCTGGGCATGGAGTTCACCAGAGCTGCACAGGTTGTTGCTGGCATCCTCTTCCACTCCTCCATAATGACATCACGGAGCTGCTGGATGTTAGACACATGGTGCTTCTCCACCTTCCGCTTGAGGATGCCCCACATGTGCTCAATAGGGTTCAGGTCTGGAGACATACTTGGCCACTCCATCACCTTCACCTTCAGCAGCAAGGCAGTTGTCATCTTGGCGGTGTGTTTGGGGTGGTGGTTATGTTGGAAAACAGTTTCTGAAGGGAGGGCATCATGTTCTGCTTCAGAATGTCACAGTACATGTTGGAATCCATGTTTCCCTCAATGAACCGCAGCTCCCCAGTACCAGCAGTACTCATGCAGCCCCAGACCATGATGCTACCACCACCATGCTTCACTGTAGGTAAGGCACAATTTTCTTGGTACTCCTCACCAGGGTGTCGCCAAACATGCTGGACACCATCTGAGTCAAACAAGTTTACCTTAGACTCATCAGACATGGTTCCAGTAATTCATGCTCTTGGCCAGGTTGTCTTCAGCAAAGTGTTTGCAGGTTTTTTTGTGAGCCAGCTTCAGAAGAGGCTTCCTTCTGGGACGACGGCCATGCAAACTGACTTGTTGCAGTGTGCAGCGTATGGTCTGAGCACTGACCAGCTGACCTTCCACTTCTGCAACCTCTAAAGCAATGCTGGCAGCACTCATGTGTCTGTTTTTTGAAGCCAGCTTCTGCACCTGATACACAGCACGAGGACCTAACTTCTTTGATCGACCCTTGCGAGGCCTGTTCCGAGTGGAAGCTGTCTTGGAAAACCTCTGTATGACACTGGCTACTGTACTGTAACTCAGTTTCAGGGTGTTACTGAACTTCTTATAGCCTAGGCCATCTTTGTGTAGAACCACAATTCTAATTCTCAAATCCTCAGAGAGTTCTTTGCCATGAGGTGCCATTTTGAACATCCAATGGTCAGTATGAGAGAATTGTACTCAAATCACCAAATTTTAACTGCTCTAATACAAGATACACAAATTTGTATGGTCCTGGCAAGCAGACAAGAACATGAACATGATGAACAGGACATGTGGCTTTGCATGATTAAACAACATTATATCTGTTATCACTTAGGGTGTACTCACTTTTGTTGCCAGCTTTTTTGACAATAATGGCCGTATGTTAAGTTGTTTTCAGAGGACAGTAAATCTTCACTGCTATACAAGTTGCACATTGACTACTCTAAAATATATTCAAGTTTCATTTCTATAGTATTGTCCCTTGAGGAGATATACTAAAATGTTTGCTGAACTGTGAGGGGTGTACTCACTTTCGTGAGATACTGTAAATGTTAAATATGTTTTTGAGCCATTAAAATACTCTAGGAGTCTCTCAGAGTTTCAGGTTTATGAATAGAGCTGGTGTTGATGGTGGTGACAACCGATAGCTTCATATTTAAAGCTTTAGTTCAAACCGTTTATGTCAAAAGGTCTAATGTGGACAAGGTGAGTACGTGTTGAATCAGGTTGAGTTCAGAGCTAGGTTGAGTTTGACTGTAGCGTCAGCTCAAATTTCTGATGATTTGGAGGAGGAGAGTTTAGTCAGAATTCCTTGAAATGCACTTCATATATGAGTATCAATAGCTGTACATGGATGCATGATTTTATAACCGTTTATGTGTACGTTCATTAATTTAGCAGAAGTGATTAATTCTGTTGAGAAAATAATACAAGTATTGCAATTATACCAAATTTCAGTTGAATAACAGTACAACACTGAAATATAAGTACAGAAAAGTGGATATGTGTATTTTCTTTCTTTTTAAACATTAAGTGAAGAATGCCTGGTTAGTTCAAATCTCTTGGAAAGAGAAATCTGTTTTTGCATATTGCATTGGGTATGAGTTTTTCAATATCATTGATATACTTTTATAGTTTTTTGTTAGATATTTTTATATTTTCTGTTTTCACTCTAATTTTGGTTAACATTTTTGTAATTTTGTTGAGCTTTTGTCATTACTATTAAATATGTCTATAGTTTTTTTTTTAATTTTTAAAAATATTTGAATGCAAAATAAGAAAATGAGAAAAAAATTAATTATTTTGAAATAATTTAGTTTTATTTTATTTCAGTTAGTTTATTTCATTTCAAGTTTTTTATTTTATATATATATATATATATATATATATATATATATATATATATATATATATAGTTTAGGTTTTAGTTTTATTTAACTACAATAACTCTGCATTGGATTGAAAGCAACCTTGTACCTCACTGTGATTCTATACGCTTTGCGAATACATGAATACTCTGACTATTCTGTCACACAATAGAAGCTCCAGTACATTAAAAATGCAGGCTTTCAAAATGAAGAAAGACTTTTCCTTTTTCTGAAATCATGAGTTCCCTCCTTGCAGGGTGGCAGTAGAGAGCTGGAAAAACACATTTCTGCTGCCCCCTGCTGGATGAAACCAAAATCACACCCCTGCACATCTTAGACAATAAGCGAATAATGCACAATATTCAGAAAGTCCAAGCGCCAAAGGTTCATCTAACGCAGTGATTGTGGAAAATGACGTCATACAGTGACTCACAATGACCTGACAGTCCTATAATAGGATATAATCTCTTATATCATAATCTGTCAGTGTAATTTAGGGAACCATTAGATTTTATTAGTCAGGTTTTAAAAGACGTAATGAATCAGTGAGTGAGCGATAAGTTTTTGCAGGTATTTTTTTTCAATGGTCTTACTGGGTTTCTTTGATTAAATGAAATAAAAAAACTGAACACAAAATCTTCATCACTCTAAAAAGATGTATTATTGTACTAAATAATTACAGTAATATTTACAGAATATTTTAGAAATGTATGAAACAGAGAAATTGTAATATATTGACAGTTTATTATAATGCATAAGAAGATAAATAGTATAAGAGCTAAGTATTTTCACATATTTTCACAATAAAATATGCAAAAAAAGTATTAAAGCTTAAAGTCTAGAGGAACTGAAGTAAATTTGAACAGTTTTCTTAACCAGTTACACGATATGGACATGATTTTTAGGTTCTTAGTAGAAAACCTAGACAAATAGATGACATTTCTACAATATTTTGATGGTATTGTTCTTAAACATAAGTGCAATAAAATATTTTTAGTGGCCCATAAACATATTTGAACACTTAAGTGTTAAATTTAAAACATGCATTAGATAAAATATCAAAGCAAGGAATTCATTTTAAGGAAATAACACAAGCAAAACAGCTAAGGAAACACAAACACACACACATCAGAGACACTGTTATCTAATGACTTTTTTTAAAGTGTGACTTAAGAGTCCAAATACTTTTTGGGCTTTAGTTTGTATGTATAGCCTGTGACTAATATCATTTTGTGGTCATAGCAAACAAAATTCAGGTAAGTTCAGTTTTGCAATTCACTTCACAGTTAATGTGGCAGTTTCAAACTAATGGACTCAGTTCAGCTCCTGTCTGAAAATCATCGCCTGTTAAACAGCTTGTTGTTGTGTTTTCGCTTTAGTACATCATGATCTCTTTGGGTGCATCCTCCGTTGGTTTCTCCTGCTCTTTGCGGCGAGTGTACGCAGCGTGGACGTACAGATAGACCACCAGGATGGCCAGCAAGTTGACGCTGATGTACGGTATGAGGAGGAAGAACCCCAACAGTAGGGTAATTTTTGCATGGTTCAACTTCACGCTGGCTTCATCTGCTTTCACCAGCGTCTGGAACATCTCGCCCAGGTAGGCGTTCGACACGTACAGAATCAGCGCCAAGGTGGCCACACATACTGGACAAGAGATAAGACACATTAGCAAACTTTTGCATGCACAAACAAGTCCTGCTGGCAATAGAGTAGACGAAGATGAAGCTCTGAATTCGGGTGACCAACTTGAACATGAGCGAAATCTGCATGGGGCATGTTTTTGCCATCATTTTGCAATCTCAGGATCATATTGAAGCCTGTTTCTGCCACAGCATAAAAACTTTTTATCTCACAATTCTGACTTTTTTCTCGCAGTTCTGAGAAATACTGTTTTGTTTTTTTTCCTCAGAAGTGTAAGATACGGTATAAAGTCAGAATTTTGAGATATAAACTTGGAACAGAAAGAAAAAATACAGAATTCTGACTTTATATCTAACAATTCTGAATTTATATCTCAGTTTTCATTTTTTTCTCAGAATTGTGAGGTTTAAACTAAGAAATGTGAGATAAACTTGGAATTGAAATCTCACAGTTGAATATCTGACCATTCTGATGTTTTTCAGAATTGTAAGACATAAAATAAGAATTTGTGAGATATAAACTCAGAATTATGAAACATAAACTTGCAATTCTGAGAAAAAAGGCCAAATTCTCAGAATTGTGATGTAAACTTATAACTCACAATTCTGTGGGGAAAAGTATGAACTGTAAAATATAAAGTTTATATATCATAATTATGGCTTTTTCTCAGAATTGCACTTTACATATTGCAATTCTGAGTTTATATTTTGCAGTTATGACTTTTTTTCTCAGAATTGTGAGAAAAAAAGTCCAAATTGTCAGACGGAATGTTGCAGTTCTGAGAAAAAGTCTGAATTATGAGTTATATCTTGCATTTCTGAGAGAAGTTTTGAAAGTTACTGTATGACTTTCTTCATCAAAATTGTGAGAAAGAATTCAGAAGTTTTTAGCTTATAGAATTGTAGATATAAAGTCAGAATTGTGAGATATACAGTCAGAATTGAAAGAAAAAAGTTTTTTCTCTCACAATACTGAATTCAGTTTAAATTGTGAGACAGAAAGTTGGAATTACCCTATAGATCTTGTGGATTCTTATTGGAATTTAGCAGAGTATTAGTAATGTGACAACAGCTTCACTCAAATATCTTAGGAAGACTTTTATCACCATTTAAACCTTTAGCCAAAATGTTAGACATTTAAAAAGAGTTAAATGAAGAGGTCAACTGCAAGCAAATTGAAATATCTTTGTTTGTTGGCATAAGTGTGAGTGTGTTTGCTCACCACTGAGTCCACTGCATGTGTACAGTCCTACTGGTCCCAAATAGGTCTGATATGGGTTACTGAAGCTGTTGTACAGTGTGACCAGAATACTGCCTGCAGACCCCACAAGAGCCAGAGCCAACAGGATGACAACCAGAGCGTGCAGGACAATCGGAGCACCTGATAATTTCGCCAGACGTTCGAACACTAAGAGCCAGAGAGAAAGAGAAAATACTGTATTATGATGGATGAATGTCGGTGAAGAATGCATAAAACGTTCATTTTTTACGTGAAAGATGTCGTTTGAAATAAAACGACATAATCTTTGACGAATTTCAGACATAAAATGGTCATGTGGTTTTTATGGAATCGCAGTTCAAATTCCAAAGGTCATCTTAGATCTAGCCTTCACAAAGAATCACTTTCCACTCACATTTCTCAACCACTGTGTGGCACGAGACTGTCTTCGTTTTGAATACGCTCAGAAAGAAAGATACAAAAGCTGTCACTGGGGCGGTACTCTTTTAAAATGTATGTAATTGTATCTTATTTACCACTAAACGGTGCATATACGTACCTTATTTAAGTACCTAAAGAGTACATATTTGTACCTTAATGGTACTATACTTTTTTGCACCTTTCAAAAAGGTATCATCCCAGTGATAGCTTTTGTACCTTATATCAGTGTATCTCCGGTTATCATTTGCAACCCAACAAACATGTTTTTGTACAATGTACAAATATAAATATTATGTACATACTTAATATGTAAAATGATGATAGGTTTACACTTGAAAAATGTCAAACTGCATAATCTAGCATGTAAAAAATTCATTTAACCCTTATTTGAAACTCACCAGGCACTTGAACTCCAAGTTTGTCAATCCTGGGGCAGGCGATTTTGGTCTCTGTGCCATTGAATAGCCCAATTTTGAGACTGGAGGATCCACTGAACTCTACACTGTCAGGCGGAGCGCAGTCCACGACAGCTTCGGCCCAGTCCATCGACATCCCAAAACCCAGTACAACCACTCCAGCTGCACATAAACCAGCACTTGACAAGAAATGTGCTAGTTTCTTCTCGGAAGGCATGGTTTGTGTGCTACGGTGGTCTTTTTAAAAAATGTTTAGGTCCTTGACTGAGAAGTTTTTGAGCTTGTCAAGCAGACCAGACCTTTTGATTCCTGTCGCTTTGTGGCTGGAAAATGGGAGATCTTGGGAGGAGGTGAAGTGTTGGTGGCTGCTGGGGTAATAAATGGTGCTGTATAGGTCGTTCTTTGTCACTTATCTGAAACCAGTAGCTGCTGTTTCCCTGCAATGGCATAGGTTTGGTCTTGGGTGGGGAAAACTGATCGCAGTTAAGCTCATGATGAAACTCATCACCAGGAGGGCAATAAAGTCATAAAGTAATCGTCTGTACAGTCACGGACAGCCGCTCGTGTTGTCATAGCATTTATATTGGAGCTAACAACATCATAAAGAGAGTGACGTGGGTTTGATCAGAAAGAGAAGAATAGGAAATCATCCTTTGACGGGACAGAAGTCCTGCTTTACTGCTGAGGTGGAACCAGGAGCAGTGTTATAGGAGCAGTTTTCCAGGCCCTAATAATTTTATCACAGGGCACGTGAATGATGGCCTTGGACGTAACATTTATGATCCTTGCAGTCATAATTAATATGACAATAGCAGTAATGTTCATAAATCTAAGAGAGGTTCTTCATAGTTTTTTAATGAATATATCATTTACATTTGTTTCAGAATTTATTTAAAGATGATTTCATTGGCTGTTAATTTTGTAGTGATGAAAATAAAAAAGAATTTTTTTTAAAAAAATGCAAAAGTTAAGGAAAAAAGCTGATTAAATCAAAAATATGTTGCATTTAGCTCATTAGATAACTTTAAACATTTTAAAGAATATCTACACTGGTTACATCGACATCAAAAACTCTTCATAGGTCAGAAAACATGTTTATATTAAATAAATGTTGTGTATTTCCTGAATGCTATGTTTATTTTTAGTGTGATGCTTTAAAAGATGTCCAAAGTCCATTTTCCAGTGATACGGTATCACCACGGATATCACAACACACCCACAAATAAAATCACTTACAAACAGAGATAATAGGATCAAAATGTGTGTGTTTTACAGATATATCCTACCAGAACAATAGAAAACTGTAAAATAAAACTATTTAAAAATGAATAATAATTAAAAAAAAACATATTTTAACCAGCAGATGGCGCCTCTTTTGTATTTCATTCAATCTGAGAGAACATTGTGATGTTACTATTTGTATAGGCCTACTGATGTATAGACTGAAATGAGTGGTGTGTTGGGTTTAAATAATAATTCTTTTATTTATGTTCATTCTACTCATCACTAATTAGTTTCAATTAAATATTAACATTTTTAGTGTTTTTACTCCAGTATAAATTATTGTTCAGACCTCTGAGGAAGAAACGCAGGAGCTCTACTGATCACGTGGTACCTGTTATTTTTCTTTGCGCTGACCAGGATCGGCCAATCACAGGCGTTTGTGATAACTTGATGAGGCGTTTCGTCTTCCAATTTGTTTATCAAATCCTTCGAAGTAATAGAAACACAACACAGCGACAGAACTAGAAACAAGCGAGCATAAATTCATATCAAATGTAGAAGCTATGCAGAGCTAAAAGTAGAACTAGACAGTATCAGTAGCTAAAAACTGGAGAATCAGCAGACCTTGAGACACAAACCCAGAACTTGAACTAAAGTCAACAAAGTTTGAGGCAGAACTAGAAGAGAACCAGAGTTAGAGGCGGAACTAAAATAATAACTAAGCATATACTAATTTGTTTTGTCTCACGCAAAAGCGTTTTACCAAACTAGAGACTGCATTAGAGCCAACCAAAGGTTGGAGACAGCATTACATCCAGACCTAGAGTCAGACAGAACTAGAACCATAGCTACATTGCATTTCTTTGTAAATATTATCAATAAAACAAAACATTCCTGCGATTTTAATGGATTTCAATGAAGCAATCCAGCGTTTTGAGCCACTTCGCGCCCCCTGGAGGAAGAAGACCGTGTCTGTCATAAAAACAGCATTAGGTTTAGGCTGTGCTTTGGACGCACACTTGTTCGTCGGCAGGCGGCTCCGAACACACGGAAAACGCCGGAGAAGCGGGTGAGCCCCTGACAGAGGAGTAAATCTGCAGATCAACACAAATCCTCCTGTTTCCTCCTCTTCCTCCAGCAGCAGCGGTCAGCTCTCACCAGCCGCCCGGCGCGCTCTGCGCTCCCGACTACCGGATCATAATCATCCGTGCGCTTGAAAAAACTGCGTTCGTGTTGAACTTTACGGTAAGAGAATGATGTGGGTGTTCAATCTGAATCCAAACTGCAGTACTCAATGTGGCACATGTGTAGGAATGTTGGTTTTTTTCAGTGCGCCGGAGCGCGTAACGGAGCTGTGCGCTCCTGTGCGTTTGATACACCCATATATACTCGCATGCAACCAGCACTTGAGATTGGTTTGTTTTCCCTAACGTGTTCTGTTCATCTTTATAGAAGCGTTTGCATGTGATAAAGAGTGGATCTCAGGTTTTGGTGGAGCGCATTGGCTGCGTTGGTAACCCGGGTGATCTGTAGGTTTCTTCGTAATGTGGGTTAGTGGAACGAGCTGTAGGCAAGGAATGAGACGGGAGTTTGGGGAAAGGCTCATTGGGACTCGCTGTCCACTCTCATCCCTGCAGGTCTGGAAAGTGAGTACGCAGAGGAGAGGAGAGGCATGTCATGCATGTGGTCCTCAGGAGCGTAGGTGTCTTTCACAGTAGAGACAGAATTAGAACCAGAACTAGACTACCGAGGTTAGACACAGAATTAGAATCCAAAACCGGTGTATTTCTGCAGCAGTGCAGTGCAGCAGTCTTCTTGTTGATGTTGAGATATGCACGTAGTCCATGTTTTCAATAAGTTAAAGTATTCACTGATCCATTAACTTTATGAGTGTGGTTTAGTGACAGACATATTGTCTGCTCTTTAAATGAATCACTGTAATTAATAATCAGACTATGGGTAACTGCAACCATGTTAGTCATAAATGAGTGCATGCTTTAAATCAGGTTTTAAATGAAGTTGTGTACTTGTGCATAGAACACAGCCAAATCTGCTGATTTGCAAAAAATAATATTACCTGATTTGATGATGCTGAGTTCAAAGCAATAAAAACCTTTATGTACGTCATGCTTTTTCACAAAATAAGAATGCAGATTTTTCAAATGATATGTATCAGCTTTAATGCTCTTATCAAAATAATGAAAGCATTCAAAAGGTTTGGGAAATCAGGATTAGGCTTGAAGTAATGTATTCAGAACAATACATGTGGAAATCGGCTGAGAATTTAACAAATAGTTGTAATCTTGCTCAGAGAAAGATAGGAATCATGTTTTTTATGCCATTTATTTCTGGTGATGAAAGGATAGTACAAGACTTTTTCACCTTAGCAATGCTAGCCAAAAGCAAAGATGCTACAAAATGCATCATGTTTTGTGAGAAAGTGTGAAATCGAGCACTATTTTTGGAATCAGCACCCCAAAAGTAGTAGGAAACACATTGTATTTTATTCAGCGAATATGATGCAATAGAAAACAGAATATCAAGACACATATGAGCAAAATAGCCATGCTATGATTTTGGAATATTTTCCTTCATGGAAACAATAACCTGTGATGATAACACATTTATTTACATTTATGCATTTAACAGATGCTTTTCTAGATGAACGTGACAGAGCTAACAATAATTTGAGGTATGCAATCCCAGGTTTATTAGAAAGCACTGGTTCTTCGACAATTTAAAAAAGATTTATCTTATCAATGATTATATTTAGATTCTTATTTAAGTTCCCTCATAAAGAAAGACACTTCTGTCAACGCATCTTTGTGGCTAATTTTATTCAGAAGAGAAAGTGTCAACACATGCTTGAAGTTGTTCATATCTCCAGGTTTTTACTTCTTCCAGTGATTTTAAAAGAATATTGTGGGTTAAATACAAGTCAGGCTTTATTGACAGTATCTGTAAGAGACTTAAAGGTGAAGTCTATTTTTGTGAGATTTGTTTCCAGTGGTCATCTACAGCAAAGTTACAAGTGATGTCTGTAGTTTTACGTCTGCTTAACCTGAAATATAAACAGATGAACTTTACCGTTTTCCTTCTTTCTGTATCACAGAATCAGTTTTTGTTTGGGAGTGTTTCATTTAATAATGTTGGTGCATCCGTATAGGGTGCGTACTGTGTTGTGCGTTCTCACTGCTGTTATTGTGTTTAACATTCTCTTTGAAGCAGTTGTAGTTTTTTGCTCGTGGGTAACAGTGGGAGCTAATTGGTCCATAGCCGTTGCAGTTTAGTGGGCGAAACTGATTATTTGCGTGGTGCTCGTTAGATCTGTGAAGGTCAGAAGAAAGGCCTGGCGCTTTGTGGAAAGTGTGCCGAGCAAAACGATCAGGAAGCAGAGAAAAAAGGCTCGTTAGCAGGATTGAAGTTTGTTTGCTTCTGAGTGAATTAAGCTGTCTAAATGAAGTAAACGGGAATCAAGTTCTCCAGGAGGAGTTATGGCAGCTGTGTTGAAATAATTCACTTCTCTTTGAAATTCTTAGTGTTAAGGATGCAATTTCGTAACCCAGTGAGTAAACTAAGCAAAGCAACTGAGCAGCTATCTGAAATGCGTCTTGAATTAGTTTGCCCTGTGCAGTGTTTGTGTCCTGACGCCCAGGAGAGAGCAGACGGAAGATCCAGGACATTGTTTGGGCATGTATTCATTTACTGGAACTCTCGGCTATTCTCGTATGTTCAAACGCAGGAAAGTAAAGACAGACAGACAGACAGACAGACAGACAGGCAACTTCCTGTGAGGAAAAAACAAAACCTCTCCATACTCTCTCTTTCTTCCTTGCTTTCTCTCTCTCTCTTGTCTGGTCCTGTTGTTTGGCTTCATTTATGTAAAATTATGCAAAAGTCTGTTTTGGTCACAGCAGTAGTTCCTTGAAGAGCTGTAAAATACTGACAGGATTTACAAGCATTTTTTTTTTTTTTTTTACAACGTTTTAGTGTAATTCAAAGTTTTAAGTCACGAAAACTAAAACATTTTCTCTTTGAAACTATGTAGATCATTGGGTTGCCACAATAGGTGAACATATTACCCACAAGCCTTTGCTCTTGAGCAATTTATGTGTGTTTGAGCAAAGCGTGGGGACTTTTGTTTAGAATTAATAGACGTTTTGGTTTGGACTCAATTCAGTTTCTCTTAGATTTTATTGTGCGATGAATAATTAAGTGTATATCATAAATCCAATATTTATTTTTTACTCTGATTTTATATATATATATATATATATATATATATATATATATATATATTTTATATATTATACGTGATTATTATAAAATGGTTTATTTATAATAAATAATTATAAATAAATGATTTTAGTAAATTAAAAATATATTATTCCAAAAAACGTTTCCAACTGTACAATTGTGTTATTTTAATATGATTTATGTACAGTATTTATACTATTTTAAATGAGCTTTTATTTTTATATTTTCAGTTTTTATTTTAATTTTAGTTCAGGTTCTAGTGATTTTGTTATTTGATGTTTTCATCATCATCATCATCATTATTATTTTGATTATTTAACCTGAGCTACGAACAAATAGTAATAATATGACAACTAGTAGTGGTCACTGTGAATTTACAGTCAAGGATGAAGTACGAGGACACTAAATCACCATCTTCTGATGCACACATCTGGTGCCCATCCGCTCCTGTGTCAGTAGAAAGAGCTTGAGGAAGTGGTTGGAGTTGTAATGGCTTTATGGAGGAGGGTGAGGACTGTGTGTTTGACAGGGTGTGGCAGCATCTGGCCGCGTTCAACATGTGCTCGCCTCTGAGATTCCTGTTACTCAGCTGTACAAACACGGATCTACCTGCTGCTCGCTTGCGTTTCTCCACGCGACCCTCACGCCGAGGCCTGCCGCGACTCGCCCGCAGATAAGACGCACACGTACACTTCCCAGATGAACCTGAGGACACACACAGATTCTTGGAATATTTGAGGTGTGGAATCAGCAAGCGGTTAGTGGGTGACTATGTAAACTATGTAAATCTGTGTGCAGTTTGTCTTTGTACTGTTATGATGGGACGCTGCAACCTGTCAGTCTGAAGTCTGTGAGAAGAAACGGTGTTTGGCTGTGAACGCATTTGGGACGTCCCGGAGGACAGGTTTATTGTTCAGAGGTTGCTTTTTCATTGGTTTCTCTGCTGACTTAATGGATGGTTCATTCATGGAGTTTCAGTTGTTTATTCAGGGATCAGCTTTGTCTCGAATGTTTTTTCCTATAAGTGCTTATGAGAAATAATTATTTTTAATGTAAATGTAATTATTTTATTCTTTAATTAAATTCTAATTGATTCAATTTTAATAATAACTTTCATTTCTAATCCAAATGATATGCAAATAAGACCATTTTTGACATACATTAGGTGTAGAGCTATAAAATTAATGTGGATAACAGCTCAGATCATTTTATCCTGAAAATTGATCAGTCACCAAATCAGACCAAATCAGTCAAGCAGCACAATGCAAGTAGTTATTTTTGTACTCTCTCTCTTTTTGTATTTATTTTTGTACTCTCTCATGGACCGTATGCACCAAAAATGGTTTATATATTAAATAAATATGCAGTATTGCTTTTATTCTCTGATTTAGTTTGGAACTTGATGAATGCAAAACCAAAAGATACAAGTATTCACACTATACTGTTCAAAATTTCTTGTAAAAAAGATGTTTTAAAAATTATTATAATTTTTTAATAAAAATTATGTGCAAATAAGACAATGCTCTAGGGAATGCATGAGATTATTGTTGTCTTTTTCCGAAGCAAAAGTCTCCATTTGCTCTCCATGTAATCTCATTAAGAAACAATCGAGATTAGAGAGATCTCACGTCTCTATGGCTTTGAAGATCAACATTGTTTCAGAGTTGAACAGGAAGAGACGTGTGCGATTCTCTTGGGTTGCGCCTGCTGGAATGGACAGGAAGCAGATCTGGATTGAATTTGAGCTGTCAGGGGAACAGCCAATGATGCCATATTATTACAAGCTGCCCAGAAATATGAGGGGCAATACGCATTACCCAGCACATATCTTCACCCTTTTACTGTTTTGTACTCCATTACCTTGTGCACCCCATCTAAAAAAAGCTTGAGTTCATTGACGGGCTTTTAACAGTTGAGTACAACCTAAAAATTTGTCCAAATCAGAAATCTTACAGCATAAAATGAATAATTTTAAAGAGTAATTTAAATAAATTTTTTTTGGTTACGATTTTTATGACAAAAATTGTGACTGTTAAATAAGTGTGTGGCATTGCTTCATTTCGTTTGATTATTTTCTGGTTTTATTTTGGAACTTGATGGATGCAAAACCAAAGGATTAATATATATATATATATATATATATATATATATATATATATATATATATATATATATATATATATATACACACACACACACACACACACACACACACACACACACACACACACACACACACATACACATATATATATATATATATATATATACACACACACACACACACACACACATATATATATTCTCAATGATGAACAGTTGTCTTGCTTAATATTTTTGTGGAAACGGAATGATGTGTGATTTTTTTCAGGATTTTCCGATAAATACAAAGTTCAAAAGAACAGCATTCATTTGAAACAGGAATCTTCTGTAAAATTATAAATGTCTTTACTGTCTCTTTTGATCATTGTAATGTATCCTTGATGAAAAAAAGTATTAATTTCTTTTAAATATCTTACATGCCTCAAACATTTGTTTAAATGCTACAGCAAGATTTGGTTCACATGTTTCTTCCATTTCATGGTTTATAGCATATGATATCTTAGTGAATCCGAGCATTATCTCAGGCCTGAGACATGTAACGTGTGTTTGAGTATTGAGAATCAAGCCATGATGACCTCTCTCTGAAGCCAAAGACCGAGACAGAGCTGCAGGCTAGTTCACCTTTGAAATGTGATCGCAGGATGATCTCACGGCTTTGAAGAAGCTTCTGTTTCATTCGTCTGTGTGTCTGAGTCTGGCTCTACATATTTGCCCCAGTTCCTCTGCGAGAAGTATTTGGACGAAGGACTGTGTGTGTATATTTTATGTGTGTGTGTGTGTGCTTATGCAGGGTGGAGTGCGTCTTCTCTCTGGTTATGTTTTTATATCCTGAGAACTGAAAGCCAATGTCACACACCCCTCCTAGAGAGGCTGTTGTTTTGGCGCTCACCCCCACAGTTCACACCAGCCCATATGTACACACACATGCACACATATACACACAGACAGACTGTCAGGCTTCAAGTTTGTGTGAATATGCATGAGATTCCAGAACAATAACACAATCTGGAGATACCACGATCAAGATGTTTAAACAGATTTTAAAGGAATGTTTTTGCTGCAAATGAAAATTTGCATCATTTACTCCCCTCATATCATTCCAAACCCGTACTGCTTTTTTTTTTTTTATTTCAGTGGAACACAAATGGAGATGTTTTGAAGAATGTCCAAATTCTTTTCCACAAAGCCGACACTGGCCAGGGACTGTCAAACTCTTAAAAAAGCACCATACAATTAGAATTAAAGTAGTCTGTATGACTTACATAATGGCTTTGTTTATAAAACAGACAAAAATGTATGTTTTGTTCACTGGAAGATTTGACATCCACCACAGCACTTAAATCTCATGCTTCTGCGTTTCCAAACTTGATGCTCCATGGCAGTTGTGACACATTTTAACACAAATTTTAACATTTCTTTCAGAGCTGTGTCAGTCGTACATATTTTGAATGACATGAGGGTGTGTAAGTTCTCATTTTTGGGTAAACCATTTCTATTAATGCTTTATTTGCACTATAAAATTAATAGTTTTTGTTTTATAATCTGATTAAATGAGCCACACATGAAGCTGATGTAAAATAGCGAATATATGCATATGCATATGTAACTGTATTACTTTCCAGAAGTCTTTTATCTGATTAGAGTCACTTAAGGCTGTGTATTACAGTGGATATACCATGTTAAATGTTCTTATATTTACAGTAAAAATGGGATCTGTAAAATGTAAAAAAAAAAAAAATTGAAAGTCTCTTATGCTCACCAAGGATGCATTTATTTGATCAAAATACAGTAAAATCAGTAATATTGTGAAATTATCGCAATTTAAAATAACTCTTTTCCATTTGAATATATTTTAAAATGTAATTTATTCTTGTGATGCAAAGCTGAATTTTCAGCATCATTACTCCAGTCTTCAGTGTCACATGATCCTTCAGAAATCATTCTAATATGCTGATTTGCTGCTCAAGAAACATTTCTGATTATTATTATGAATGTTGAAAGCAGTTTCAGAAAGTTCAGAAGAACAGCATTTATTTTAAATTAAAAAAGTCTTTTACAACATTAAAAATGTCTTCACTCTGACTTTTCTTAGTTTAAATCATCCTTGCTGAGTAAAAGCATTCATTTTATTTAAAAAAAAAAAAAAATACTCACCCCAAAACTTAAAATTTATATTAACTGACATAAATGTAAGCTTATGAGCATTTACCATGGTAATTCTTCTGGCACCAACAGACTTTAAAAATACATCTTCACTTTTACCTTTACATCTCTTTTAAATCAACCAGAAAAGCTTTCTTTGAAGGTGATCCGTTTGGAGGCAGCGCCTTTGATTTGCTGCTGTCAGTAAATTCTGAATTAATCCGCTCATGTGCTGATACTGTAAGAGAAATCACCCACCCCCTGCGCCTCCGAGCCATAAAGAGACAGTTCAGTGCTGCTAAACATAAAGATTTGATGTCTTATTATAAATCATTCACATGTGGAATATTTCTGTGCCATACTTTGATGTGATTTCATTGCACTTTAACATCTAGCCTCGTGCACTATGCAGCATGAGCTGGATTCGAATGTCACGGTCCTGCTTTTCCCATGGCGTAAGAGAGCGGTGGCTTAAATTAGAGCATTCTTTGTCTTTTTGCAGATTAGTCATGTACGTCAAGGTAGAGAGCCACAGACAACGAGATGTTCAAAGTAAAGGCAGCTCTCCTGAGCAGTTTAATTCCAGCCTCCTGGGACTGAAATGATGGAACAAGCTTTTCTGCTCTCAGAGGCAAGGAGTTAGACGCACCGCCACGGCTCTAGCGTGTTATCACACAAGTGCTGGGCTTCTGAAGCACTGCAGCTTTCAGAGCGATACAAAGTGGTTTTGTTCTAGAGCATTGAGGGATGCACTCAACAAGGTCTTTGCAGAGACTCCAGTTTTTGCATCCGACTGCGTGCTCTGAGTGTGTTCATTCAGATGTAGAGGGAGGGAGATCGAGAGCCGTGTATCCTAAATACTCGCAGATCAGCGCCGTTGCCCTGAGGCGGTTTTAATGTGATCTATTACACTGAATGTGTTCATATCTACTCTAATAACTCACAGTTCAAAGGACAACTCTTTCAGTGTTTCGCCCTGTCAAAACCACTAAGAGCCGAAAGCCTCCTTACTGACCTCAAGGCGAGTAAAAAGCATCTCACATTTAACTCCTTTTTGAAGTCAACATATATCAGAATCGACCCTGTCTGCTTTCTAAATAAGTGTTTCTGGTCTGTTTTGTCGGTTCATGTTATGCCCAAAGGGAGATGTTTGACGACTTTTTCATTTGATGTAGTCCATTCTATTTGGTAAGGTTAAGAATAGCCAAATAGATGTTTAGATGTTGTAGGCTACAGCCCTCCTAGATGTAGATGAGTTTGTTTTTTCATGGCAATAGATTTGGAGAAATGTAGCATTTCATCATTTGCTCATGGATCCTCTGCAGTGAATGGGTGCCATGGTGTGGATTATTGTGATGTTTTTATCAGCTGTTTGGACTCGCATTCTGACGGCACCCATTCACTGCAGAGGATCCATTTGTGAGCAAGTGATGTAATGCCTCATTTCTCCAAATCTGTTCATACGAGGAAACTGACTCATCTACAGTTTGGATGGCATGAGGGTGAGTACATTTTCAACAAATTTCCATTTTTGTGTGATTACTAATGACAGAAAAAAAGCAACATTGTCAACATACTCTCATGGCAATTCTTAACTATTTTACATTTTGGCAAATTGAGTAATTCTTCGTAAAATCCATTTGTACGTTTTTGTGCAATATGCTTACGCCATATTTACATTATGTTTAGAGGTGGATCTTCAGGCTAAATATTTTTTCCATAAAAAAATATTTTTTTCCATAAGTTTCTCAAGAGGTTGGTGTTTTATGTAATCCCCACTTTCAGTGGATAACTTGGCAATGTAATGGTTAATTCTAGTCCTTCTCTTCATTCTTGTTATATTCTGTTTTAAGTGGAAAATAGTTTTTTATGAAAGTGAAATGGGTTGTGCACTAATATACACTAATATTACTATATTCTCAACAGACTGTCTTGCAATTCATTTAGAGTTCACAAATATAGATGTGCCTACAAGACTAATGCTCTGAGCCATAATAGATTGGCATTGACCTGAACAGCTTGCTTTCTCTGTCTGTCTATGAAGTCAAGCTGTGTGTGCATTATGGCTTGCCATTTCAGCCTTTAAACACTCACTCATTTACATAGCTGTCTGATATTAGCAACTCTGTGTCCTCCCTGAAGTGCTGTTTGTCTTCTCTATTGTGCTACTTATTATCATAATGGTTTCAGGCTCAGAATAACAACTTGTAAAACAGCAATTTGTTGAACTGGGCCGTTAAATGGTGATCAGACCGTTATGTTAATCAGTTTAGGTTCTGCAGAATAGTTTAGCAGTTATTTTGACTGTAGTTAATGGCTTGTGTGTTTCACTAGGTTTATGATACTGACATGATAATTGATTGTGCAGCTCACTGAGCGAATTCAGGTTAATATTTTTGCCTGACAGGTGATAAAACGGGTGAAATATTTTTCTTGACATATTTACAGCGATATCTAGTGACCCAGGGCATCCTAGAAATAGTCTTGAAACCACACAGAGCTGCTTAGATGTCTTACCATTTCCAAAACTCACATCTAGTCTAGATTTACAATGCCTTGAATTGCAGCAATCACCAATGCACTTGCATTTGGGTACTAATAAGTAGCTATTTTTGTATGTATATCCTCATTATTCAGCCTTCCTAAGAAGAGCCTCAAATGAGGTCAGAAAATGTGTTGTGTATGTGTAAAATGTAATGCATGCTTACCACATGTAGGTTAGACAGACAATGAGTGGTGCAATAGAGCACAAATCCAAAAGGCTTCAGGCTCAGTTCTTCTGATTGTCTTCACACTTTTTTTGCATGATGTGAAACATGTTATTCTCTGATGTGCAAAGTGCTAAAACAAGCCCATCCCTCATCACTCGTCCTGCAGGAGCCTCAGTGCGCCATGGGGAAAATATAATCATAATAATGATAATGTGTTCAGTCTGTCTGTAGGCTGAGAGGGGAGGTCCAGTCATCTGAAAGAATTCTTTTCTGTCTGAATGAACTAGCATTTGTTCAAGACGTCTTCACTAAGGCCCAAGTACACAAGCATAAATGGAAACAAAAGTTTGGGATTGGTAAGATTTTTTGTGTTTGAAAGAAGTCTCTTAGAATGTGTTTGTTGTAAAACAGTAATATTGTGAAATATTATTACAATTTAAAGTAACAATTTTATATCTGAATTAGTGCTGTCAAACGATTAATCGCAATTAATCGCTTTCAAAATAAAAGTTTTTGTTTACATAATATATGTGTGTACTGTGTATATTTATTATGTATATATAAATACAAACACATGCATGTATATATTTAAGAAAAATATATGTTTATATATCAAATATATTTATATATAATATAAAATATAATAATATAAATATATGTAAATCTTTTCAAAATATATACTGTATGTGTGTGTATTTATATATACATAATAAATAAACACTGAACACACAGATATATTATGTAAACAGACACTTTTATTTTGGATGCGATTAATCGCGATTAATCGTTTGACAGCACTAATCTGAATACATTTGAAAATGTCATTTATTCCTGTGATGCAAAGCTGAATTTTCAGCATCATTACTCCAGTCTTCAGTGTCACATGATCCTTCAGAAATCATTCTAACATATTGATTTGCTTCTCACAAAACATACTTCATGTTTTTGTGGAAACGGTGACACATTTTTTTCATTCAGGATTCTTTGATGAACAAAAAGTTCTTTATTTGAAATAAAAATCTTCTGTTCTGAATAAAAGTATTAATTTCTTTAGAAGAATCTTACCGACCCCAAACTTTTGAACAGTAGTGTATATTTGTAAATTTACTTCTATATTTACTTCTATGGCTAACATTAAAAATTGACAGCAGTTGAAACCGTAGCTAGTAAGATTTCTGAGCGTTGATAACCTTATCCTTCTGTTGCTCAGCCGATATCTCTGCACATCTAAATATAAACATTTGTACAGTAAACATGATCCCTCCCTTGGTATGATAATGACGTGATTTTTTTTTTTTTTTTCTGTAGGGATGTTTTTCTGTTTTCAGTTCTACTTTACCCTGTGAGATGGTGTTTCAAGCTTCTGAGCTGAGGAATCTGTGTGCCGCAGCATTTTTTACTGAAAGTTTCATAGCAATGTCACCTTGTGCTGATTAATGATCTATCACTAGTACTGATCTTCAGTAGCTGGATTTACATCCCCATATTTTTATGCAACTTTTAGGGTATTACATTAAAAATGGATGGATGCAGATGAAATTTCTAAAATTCACATAAACGACTCTCATTTACATGTTTTTGCACCAGTTTGCCCCTGAAGTGACAATTTTGTGTTCTTCAACACAGAAATAGTTTTTTCTCTAATTATTGCAGTATTTATCCATTTATATTTATGCATTTGGCAGATGCTTTTATTCAAAGTGTCTTACATTGCATTCAGTTCATGCATTCCCTGGGAATTAAACCCATGACCTTGGTGTTGCTAGCAACATGCTCTACTACATTTATGTACATGTATGCATTTGGCAGATGCTTTTATCTGAAGAAAACTCACATTGCATTCTAGGCCTTTTTACAGTTACTGCATTCCCTAGGAGTCGAACCCATGACTTTGGCATTGCTACCACCATGCTATACTACATTTATTTATATTTATACATTGGCAGACACTTTTATTTAAAGTGCCTTACATTGCATTAAAGGTATACAATTATCAGTTCATGCATTCCCTGGGATTTGAACCCATGACCTTGGTGTTCCTAGCACCACACTCTACTACATTTATTTACGTTTATGCATTTGGCAGATGCTTTTATGTGAAGAAAAATTACATTGCATTCTAGGCCTTTTTTCAGTTTCTGTATTCCCTGACTTTGGCATTGCTACCACTATGCTATACTACATTTATTTACATTTATGCATTTGGCAAACGCTTTTATCCAAAGCAGCTTACATTGCATTTAAGGTATACAATTATCAGTTCATACATGGGAGTTGAACTCATGACCTTGGCATTGCTAGCACCACTCTCTAGTACATTTTTTGCATTCATGCATTTGGTAGATGCTTTTGTCTGAAGTGACTTGCATTACATTCTAAGCTTTTTTTTTTCACTTCATGCATTCCTTGGGAATTGAACCCATGACCTTGGTGTTGCTAACACCACGCTCTACTACTACGTTTATTTACTTTTTTTGCCATTTGGCAGACACTTTTATTAAAAGCGACTTGCATTGTATTAAAGGTATGTATATTATTAGTTCATGCATTCCCTAGGATTTGAACCCATGACCTTGGCATTGTTAGTGCCATGTTACAGCTCTTTGAGTTGCATTTTTCTAAGTATTCTCATACCTGGGAAATGCAGTGAAATCAGCTATATTAAACTAATTCCAGACAGTCTGAAAGAGTTCAGTTATTCCTGGAGAGCATCTGACTCAAGTGTGTTACTCATGATCATGTTGGGTTTGAGTCTAGATTTAGTGTGGATCTAGACACAACATTGAGCTAGTCAGCAGTATTAAGTACCACCACTGTCTGCCTCGTCCAGGGCTCTCAGGAGGGGATGACAAGCTTTTAGTTTCCTGAATCCACCACATTTAGAAGATGTGGCTTAGAAGGGGATCTTAGTCATGTTGTCTTATGGAAAGAGGTTCATTATTGTCCTATTCCTGCTGTTTTTCTTGAGTCATTGCGTGGTTGTCCTGCTGTCAATACAGGGGCTTTTCTGTTGCTTTTGGCAGTATTTGTTGTTAAACTTGACCCATGCCCGTCATTTCCTGAAGCAAACTGGCTGGGAAAACCATAGGGTGTGTCTCCTCGGGCCCACTGTTACTTTTAAAACAGCATGGTGCGTAATTTTCAGCTCGCAATGAGCCAAACTAAATGAGCCCACACAAGCAGAGCTCTTGCTTATTGTTCCTCGACTCAAGAGTTGAACTGATTGAAGTCACGGCTGCTGTTAATTTCAGCACAATCTCGTTCCCCAGTGATCCTCTGCGAGATGAAACGCTGAGACCCAGGGGTGCGGCTGGCAGATCTTATTCCCATAGGATGAAGAGGAATTTTTAGACCGACTTTCATTTGCATGGGCTCGATTCGGCATTGAGTGTAGAAGACTCAGTAGGCTGGCCTAGGGTTTCAAGGTATACCAAAACACAAGTATAAACTTATTTCTGTCATTCTTATGGTCTTGGTTGCCATGAAAAGATGTCTTTTGAGTCTTTTCACATAGGAATCTAAGCTCAGACTCACCACAAAAGGAACTGAAACCTCATATCAGACAGAAGAACTGAGAGTATGTTGACTAAAGAGTAGGAATTAGTACACAGATAATAAAATGCAATCATAAAGACATTTTCCTGCTCCAAAAATGCAGGCTTTCCAGAAATTTAATGGAAGGATTTGTGAAAAATGGTTGTGAAATCATTACAACATGTTATAATGTATACATTTCATAACATGTGAGGACCACATCCTTTTAGACTTGTAATGCTTTAATACCTTTATAAAGACTTTGCGCGGCTAAAACCAAAGTTGAATAAGTGACCAAACAACTAAAAATGGACTGTTCGCTGTCATGTTCTCACAAGACAAGACACAGTTACTTGCTTTTGTTCAAACTTTCGTGATTCTATTCCAGGGTTGTTTTATCTGCAGACATGCAGACAAGTTTAGTCAAGAAGCTGTTTACGAAGCAGGTATCGATCTGGTCTAGGATACACACTCTGCGTCTGAATTGGCACACAGAGTCAAGGCCCTTTTGATTTGCTCTTTCCTGGTGCAGAGGGAGAGATTCATATTTTATCTGGGGTTTTAGGAAAACACCTCAGTTGGAGGTTGTAGTGGTGTTTTAAACCCTTTCTGCAATTGCTTTCCTCTGTGCTCCAGTGAGCCGGACAAGTTCAAGATCAGTGATCCATTTAACCAGACTTTGCACAGCCCCCTACATTTTCACAACTTGAAAGTTTTGTGCAGGAAGTTTCAGAAGTGTAATCGCTTCAGCAAGTGTGACAGAATCAGACAATAGTCCCTGGATTTTATCATGTCACACATCTTTTTGCACTGAAAGTGTGCATATTAATGATTTCTGAAGAATCTTGTGACACTGAAGACTGGAGAAATGACTGACAAATTCAGCTTTGCATCACAGGAATAAATTAATATTTTAAAGTATATTAACATAGTAAACCATTATTTTAAATTGCAATAATATTTCACAATATTACTGTTTTTTTCTGTATTTTTGATCAAATAAATGCAGCCTTGATGTGCATAAGAAGCTTCTTTAAAAACATTAAAAATCTTACTTATCCCAAACTTTTGAATACCATTGTTTAAACGGTAGACAATAAATTAAATATTGCATCTACCCTGACTGCGGTCCATTGCTGTCACTTCCGAGTGCCCATCCTTATAATAAATCTAGATGAAACATACGGAACAATCAGAGAGTATGTTCATTTGATGACTACATGCAAAGCTTCTGGGCTGCATAACTGATCTGTCATTAGAAAGTGATGAACTGTACTTGCGTGGGCCTTTTTAACAACTCAGCGAAAGCGATTACCTAATGATGCATTTCCTCACCTTGTCTTTCGGTCTGCTGCATTGTGAAATCAAATCAGGTTTGCAGATGACTTGATTTGCATTATTTTTCATTACATTTCCAATATTTCTGATCTGTGTTGTGTGATGGATTCTGCTTTTAAATTTTAATTTAATGATGATGTGGGAATGTTTTTATGTTAAATATGTTCTCCTGTCTTAACATGCAGAGACAGCTATAAGTGAGCCATTCATAGGTTAATTCTCCCCAAAATTGCAAGCACTAGCTGAATTCAAAAAAGCTTATATGCTGTTCAAAATTCATCACAGCAAAAATGACTCAAGTAACGACATGTATTTGGGATGAGGCTGTTTGTTTGCCCAACCAGTGGAGGACAAGGGAGTGTTTCTAAAAACTGTCCTTATTTTTGCGACGCAAAAAAAGTGGTGCATAAAGTTGTGGTAGCTTGTTTCTGCTGTGGGATAAGAAATAAAAAATTTTATTTATGTCATTTTAATTATTATTTATAAGTTCTGACTTTTCTCACATTTCTTAGTTTATATCTCATAATTCTGACTTTTTTCAATTCTAAAGAAAATAGAAATAATTTTGAAATGTAAATTCTATAAACCTCACAGTTCTGAGGCAAAAAGTCAGAATTGCGAGACGTAAAGTCAGAATTGCGAGGCGTAAAGTCAGAATTGCGAGGCGTAAACTCAGAACTGCGAGGCATAAACTCAGGATTGCGAGACGTAAACTCTCAATTATATGTAACGCACAATTCTGAGGAAAAAAGTCCAAATTGTGAAATAAACTCATAATTGCAAGACATACACACCAGAATTGTAAATTCACAATTAGGCTACGTGGAAAAAAGTTGTAATTGGAAGATGTAAATTCAGAATTGCAACACTCGGCGTTGTGAGATATAAACTTGCAATTGTGTATATAACTTGCATTAATAAGGGAAAAATTCAGAATTGTGAGACGTAAACTCAGATATAAACTCACATTTATATATAAATTGCAGTTCTGCGGGAAAAAAAAAATTAACTCAGAACTGCGAGATATAAACTCACATTTATATATAATTCTCAATGCTGAACAATTGTAAGAAGAAATAATTGTGAGGTAAAAAGTCGCAATTACCTTTGTATTCCGTGGCAGAAACAAGCTTCCATAAAAAGTGCATACATCACCTTTTAAAAATTTAATGTTGTCTTTATTTTTTATTGATCGTGTAATCATACTCTTGAAATCCGAGCACACCATTTATTAATCAATGCTGTATCAGTGAATGCTTGTGAAACTATATGTCGCTGGATGATTATTTGAGACATTTATCGACTCAAAGTTGATCCTTCAGCAGCAGAAGTGATATAGTATCCGTGTTTTATTCCATTGACCCTGTAGATCTGAAATCGTCTGTAAATCTTCATGAACTCCTCACAGACTCTAGATAGAGAAGATTTTCCTGCTTCTGCTCTCAGAAGAATTAACTTACAGCAACATTCAACTTGTGACCTTTTGAAGCTCGATGGATTTGAAATGATTTTCTGTCATCTCGGCACAGGCCACTAGATCAGTCGTGCCTGGGGAGCGGAAGCTGTTGATGCCCTGTTGACCCCTTCTTAAACGTATACACACACATAATAACAGCTCTGCAGTGTGTGTCACTATTTGTTTACATCCGGACTACAAAGCAGGAAAAGATTGTGGTCCAAAAAGGGTGGATCCATGCTTACTATCACATTACATCAGAGTCTGTTTCGCATAACGAACAGCCTAAAGGGCAAGAAGTCAGATAAGAGCGCCATCCATCTCCTGCCCGGGTCATTGGAAGATAACTTGCTGTGTTATTTTGTGCAGTCCAATAGCGTATGTCTGTTTTTGATACCGCTGGAGTCCCATCATGCCCCTGCCTTGGTAAATGACTAACAGATATTACAATTAACCAAATGACATGTCACTGTTTGCTTTAACAAGCCTTAAATTGAATTTAAAGATGCTGATGTGAAACCACTTGAACTTCGTTTTTAATTAATCATGACATGACTTTATTTGAATGGCACAGCAATGAAATGTTTGTAGGGTACTGTGGCATGGATTGCGCAAAGCAATGGTGGATGACTGTAAAAAATGTGTTTGCTCTGTTGCAAAACCTATAGTGAGCTGTTAATAGCCTACATAGGAAGCTGCTTTGTAAGGAGAGAAGCTCATAGGCGACTCGTTTTAAACTCATGATGCGCATTATGCACAATAAGTGATTTAATAATTATAACATGATACTGACACAATGCTGTAAATAAAAAGTATTTGACAGACTCAAATATGGATGTTGTAGTATTTATTTCATTATAATATTATACAATATAGTAAATGTATGATGTAATATTAATAGCATTATTAATATTGTATATTTATATTGTATATTTTGTATAAGTATATTTAAAAATAACAAAAAGGCAGCTCATTAGGTTCTGGAGTTATTGAGTCTGTTGTGTCTAAATAATTGTGTCTGTTTTCAGGTCAGTGTAGTAAGAGACAAATTGCTTCACTTCCTTTGTTGACATTTGTAATTTTACAAAACATGTAGAAACCGATTAAGGCAAGATTTGGCTCCTAGTAGGTAAGAAAGGCATTTGAATTTGCTTATTGTAATGCATTATATACCTGTGGGAACTGAGCAAATGCATAGGAGCTGAAACCCCAATATTACAATCTATCTGAATTGCCAGATTTTGCAATCCTAGTGTTGCTCTATTCTGATTAACAAATAATGATCCAATGGCAGAGAGGAGAAGTTATGAAATCAGCGTTGAGTTAATTGCATCTTGTGTTTCAGAGTGTAAGAACAGAAAGGCAGCGTGTCCTATATAATGATCTGTTTCCCGCTCTCTGAGATTAATGCTGGGAGGAGAGAATGCAATTAAAATTCCCTACTAATGAAACCTGTTCTTGCAGCATTCAACAGATCTTAATTGGCTGTGCTCATACAGCGCTGATAAGAAAGGTAGATTTTCTTCTCCTGAAATTAGCTTGAAATGAAGTCTGCACATTTTCAGGTTGTTAGATGATTTAATGGATGGACAAGTAGGGAGAGAGTATGATAAACAGGAATATAACAATAAATCCGTGCTTATGGAGAAAAGTCCCACTGCTCACATTAGAATAAAATTAGCTTTGATTCTGAATGAGATACTGTATGCATTTACATTATTCTATCTGAGAGGAATATTTTGCCTGCTGATGATGCAACACACACTGTAATGGTTTAGTCAGCCTTAATTTGAATAAGACTGAAACTGTGGTTTGTAAGGAAGAGAAATAGCATTAGACTAACTTTACCTGCCCCGGGCCCAGACGTTGTGAGACACACATGTTTGTGGGCGTGTGTCACTGATTTATAGTTATGCAGTTGGGTTTTATTGCTGTATAATTTCCCTCTTAAACACTGTAGTCATTTCTAGCTCTGAGCCAGACATTATTGTTCTCTTTATTATAGTTATGCCATTTGTTTGCAGAAGAAACCTTCTCAGTTTCTTTATTTTATTTTATTTGTTATGGTATTTCATAAAATAAAATAAAATATCTTACAGAAGAAGCCATTTTATTTTATGAAGTACTATATCTTACAGAAACCATTTTATTTTATTTATTTATTTATTTATTTATTTTATTTTATTTTATATGCTGAAGAAACCCTTTCAGTTATTTTATTTTGTTATTTTATGAATTACCATATCTTACAGAAGAAACCATTTTATTTTATTTTATTTCATGAAGTATCATATCTTACAGAAGAAACCCTTTTATTATTTTTGTTTTATTTTATTTTATTTTATTTTATTTTACCATTATCTCTACAGTTTCTGTTTTTTAAGAAGTTAATTTTTAAATTATTGCAGTATTCCTTTATTTGGCTATGGCAATAATATTTGTTGAAAAAAAAGAAAAGAAAATTAATGTGAATGTACAGAGCTTTTGAATAAAGAGCCAAATTACCACACTTCTTTTGTTTACATTTTCACCCAATAGAGCAGCTCCTGACTGGCTAATTGCTGATGTCGTAATCTGCAGAATTGCGTTTGATTTGGTGGAATTGGATGGATAAATGAGCTCTCTGTGTTGCGTCTGCGTCTCCTCTAATCTCTGTTGACCCTGTCAGGAATGAGAGCTCTATTGTTTCTGGTTGCTCCTGTCAGTGCAAAGCAACAGAAATCATCATTGTTTCTGCCACTTTCCCGTAGCTGTCGTCAGAGCTGGCTCAGGATTTCCATAATCCCGATGCTGAATTAATGCCTAATCCATTTCTGACCCCCACAGAAGAGCGAAGCAGACCACTGCGTTTTTTCTTATCGTTCTTGATGTAGGAGAGCTGACAGTTCATTGTGAGTCAGTCACTGGGAATATAATGTGGTCTGATCTGACTTATTCCACCGGGATTCAGCCTTCCAGCCTTTCATTTCAATTTTTATGATGTTTACATCTGTAAGTTCCGCAGGCATCAGAAACTTGCATTCAGTGCGTTGAGGCCAGAGCACGTCTCTGTTTGCAGTTAGAGCTGTTGTCTGGGTCAACAAGCATGAGACTGAAGTGAAGGAGTGTTGCACGTTTGCACAGCGTGATAAACCGTGAACACACTCACTCTCACTCTCACTCTCACTTTCTCTCTCTCTCTCACACACACAGATAAAGATGCACAGTGGCATGTTGGCCTGCTTTAATGTAGCAGTCATAAATGTATATGGCCCACATTATGTTTTGACGTTATTTATCATAGCTGTTTCTGCATATAAGGTGGATTTCTGAAAGCCTTTCAAAAATAGTCACTTTTTCCAAAATAAAAAATAAAACTATTATAAATAATAAATAAATAAATAATAATCAAACAAACAAAATAACTACGCTGTTCTATACTAATAAGATTTTAATGAGATACTTTTAAGATTGTGATGTTTATTGTGCACAAGTACCACCAAATTCTCATGACTGTAATGCTAAAATATAAAAAAACAAACAATAAATAAAGTATTTATTGTAAATTATTTGTTAGGGCCATCAATCAGTTTTTAATTAAATTAATAGCATTATATAGACCTTTTTTATATTAAAACCTTTTTTATAATTAATTACAAGAAATTAACACAATAAATTGACAAACTGAGTGTATGTGTGTGTATGTATGTGTGTATATATATATATATATATATATATATATATATATATATATATAATATGTATGTATATTGCCTTTTCATTTATTAAAAAATAAAAATAACAATAAAATATAATAAATATAAAACAATAAAACATGGTACCAGGACAGGATTTTTTTTTTTTTTTTTTTACTGAATTACAGTAGTGAGAATCTAATGAGAATCATCAATAAGAATAATGAGAATTAGAAATGTATTTCAAAAACATTAAAGATTAAAACATCCTGATCTATTCCATTAATTATTTTTGCATTTCAGTAATAGTAATTTGGGGGGAAATATTATTGTCATGAATCACAATGAAACAAAAAAAATAATTTTATTTTATTTCATTTTTTTATTTTATTTCATTTTTTTATTTTATTTTATTTTATCCCTTCACCCAGTGTTTTTGTGAGATTCACATGAATAATATCAGTGTGTTTGCAATAATGTGTCTGTGTTTACAGCTTGCTGAAGTACATCGAGTTGCATCAGTACTCCACTATATTATCATGAAGTCTAAACCTGTTTAAGAGAGAGAGAGAGAGAGATTTCTGATCCCACATGCAAATTGCTTTCTTCGGATTATCCAGTAAAACATTCCCGACATATAACCCTCAGACTCGCTTGAGAACCTGCTGAAGAAATCTCAGTTTCTCAGGACCGCAGTAGCTCTCAGGCTAGATTAGAGTTGATGCAAATGTGAAACGCAATGAACTCAGCCGAATACCTCGAGCATATAATAAACATGCAGACGAGCTGCTGAAGAATGCAATTACCTCATGTTTCGACTCACTGCGTGCATTTGCATGCGGGACTGCTCCACTGCACACGGGCCAGATTTCACACCGCTGCAGATGAGCGTTTCAGCAGAGGAGCTGAATGTGGCTTTATCAACACCATCAGATAAACTTCTTCCTGGATCCGATGGAGGAAGTGTATTTCCAGGATGAAGGAAATATGAACAAAACAAAAACAAACCCGGCGACAGAAGGAAACATTCATCCACTTTAAAGAAATAGTTCACTGAAAAATAAAAAAATGCTGAAAATTTACTCACGCTCAGGCCATCCAAGATGTAGATGAGTTTGTCTGTTCATCAGAACAGATTTGGAGAAATGTAGCATTCCATCACTTGCTCACCAATGGATCCTCTGTAGTGAATGGGTGCCGTCAGAACGAGAGACCAAACAGCTGATAAAAACATCACAATAATCCTCAAGTAATCCACACCACTCCAGTCCATCAATGAACATCTTGTGAAGTGAAAAGCTGTGTGTGTATAGTAAACAAATCCATCAAGATGTTTTTAACTTTAAACTGTTGCTGGCCATAATCCATAATAACACTTTCTCCCGTGAAGAAGTAATCTCATCTGAATCAGGAGAGTAATATGCACAGATCAAGCACCATTTACAAGCCAAAACAGATCTAAACAAATATGTGGGTGGATTTAGATGTGAGAGGACAACAAAAGATGGACTTTTTCGCTGGAGGAAGCGTTATTTTGGATTATGGACTTATATTTTGACTAGAAGTGATGGTTTAATGTAAAAACACCTGAATGATGTTTTAAAATAAAAACATCCTAACACACTGCTTTTTACTTCACAAGACATTAATTGATGGGCTGGAGTGGTGTGGATTACTTGTGGACTATTGTAATGTCTTTAGACTCTGTTTGGACTCTTATTCTGACAGCACCCATTCACTGCAGAGGAGCCATTGGTGAGCAAGTGATGGAATGCTACATTTCTCCAAATTATCTGATGAATGATAAAACAGTATAAAATCTTTAGACTTGCTTCAAGCATTGACGTGGTTAAAAATAAGATATTAAAGGGCAGTAATTGCGCAGTGTTTTGCGGTCTGACATTTGTGTCGCTGTGCTGAGAATAAACGCGGTTGGGTCAGGACCCATGTTGGGAAGAGTATACAGGTCTGTTCCCAGGGGAGACGGCCTCCATGCCAACCAGCTGACCATGAGATTAGCTCTGAATAATCACAGACCTCAGATCAGATCGGACGAGGCGACAGAGAGGTGTGAGTGTGCAGAGAGAGAGAGAGAGAGAGAGAGATGATGAAGAGATGCAGCCATGCACAGAGATGTAGTGTGAATGGTGGTGACGGGGTGTGTTTGTAGAGGCATGTGTGCACACGCATGTTTTGTGTCCTAGCGTACACCCTTGAGGAACACCTTTTTAAGAACAAATGCCAAGGGGAAATTGGAGAACTCCTACAATTAAAGCAACAGCTCATCTAAATATGAAAGTGGTCATCATTTACTGATCCTCATGTTTTTACAAATCCGTCCCTTTCTTTTTCTGCTATTATAGTATTTATTAATATTTTGAATTAGCTTTTTTTTTTTTTTTTTTTTTTTTTTTTTTTTAGTTTTCATTTCCACTTTTGTCATTGTTTTATTAATTAGAATTCTTACAATTATTTTGATTATTATTATTATTAATGCTATTTCTATATAGCTTCCAAAAATGATTTTTATTTCGTTTTTAGTAACTTTATTACTTCAACTTTTGAAGTTATTTGAAGTTTGTTTTTTTTAAGTTTTAAAATGTTTTTTATTTATTTATTTATTGGTATTTTTTTATAGCTTTATGAAATACATTTTTATTTAGATTTTAGTAACTATTACTTAAGTTTAAACTTATTAACCAGGGTTAACATTTCTTATTTTTGTTAGTTTTTAAAGTTTAAGATTATCATCTAATATTTCTATTTCACATAAATTTGAATTGTTTTCTGTAATTGAAATAAAGCAAATATAGGCACCATTAAAATATATATATATATATATATATATATATATATATATATATATATATATATATATATTATATTATATATTATATTATTAGTGAATTAGTGTCTTTTTAATTAAGCCTTTGAGACCTGCACAACAAGATTTTAATAAAGCATAAAATAAATTGTAATCAATTTAAACAACCAATTATAAAGGTGAGAGTGAGTAAATGATTTATTTTTTATTATTTGTACAGAATGATCAGTTTTGGTGAACTGTTGCTTTAGTAGACACTGTTCTCAGTTCTGGTAGTTGAACTTTGTGCTGTGTTGAGCTTCAAGGCTACATTGTGTCTTGTTTTGGCAGGTTGGATTCACTCTTCTGCTGTCTTACTCTTTTCTAGCAGCAAACACTTCCAGCTGCACTAGCAAAGACAGTTTTTTAGACAGAGAAGAAGAACCCCCCCCCCAGAACAAAACAGTTCATGCAGTTTATCTCAGCATCTTCACACTCACAGTATCACACTACTGGTAAATAAGTATAATTATTCTTACAGTGGATATAAAAAGTCTACACAATCCTGTTAAAATGCCAGGTTTCTGTGATGTAAAAAAAAATAAGACCAGGATAAATCATTTCAGAACTTTTTCCACCTTTAATGTAAACTATAACCTGTACAACTAAATTAAAAAACAAACTGAAATCTTTTAGGAAAGGTGGAGTAAAAATAAAAAAAACTAAAATAATGTGGTTGCATAAGTGTGCACACCCTTAAACTAATACTTTGTTGAAGCACCTTTTGTTTTTATTACACCACTCAGTCTTTTTGGGTATGAGTCTGTCAGCATGACACATCTTGACTTTACAATATTTGCAAAAATGATCCAAATCTGTCAGATTGCGAGGGCATCTCCTGTGCACAGCCCTCTTCAGATCACCCCACAGGTTTTCAATCGGATTCAGGTCTGGGCTCTGGCTGGGCCATTCCAAAACTTTATCTTCTTCTGGTGAAGCCATTCTTTTGTTGATTTGGATGTATGCTTTGGGTTGTTGTCTTGCTGAAAGATGAAGTTCCTCTTCATCTTCAGCTTTCTAGCAGAAGCCTGAAGGTTTTGTGCCAATATTGACTGGTATTTGGAACTGTTCATGATTCCCTCCACCATGACTAAGGCCCCAGTTCCAGCTGAAGAAAAACAGCCCCAAAGCGTGATGCTGCCACCAGCATGCTTCACTGTGGGTATGGTGTTCCTTTGGTGATGTGCAGTGTTGTTTTTGTACCAAAGATACCTTTTGAAATTATGTCCAAAAAGTTCAACCTTGGTTTCATCAGACCATAACACATTTTCCCACATGCTTTTGGGAGACTTATAATGTGTTTTTGCAAAATTTGGAGAAATATGGGAGACTGTTGTCACATGTACTACACCGCCAGTACTTGCCAGAAATTCCTGCAGCTCCTTTAATGTTGCTGTAGGCCTCTTGGCAGCCTCCCTGACCAGTTTTCTTCTCATCTTTTCATCAATTTTGGAGGGCCATCCAGTGCTTGGTAATATCACTGTTGCGCCATATTTTCTCCACTTGATGATGACAGACTGTGTTCCATGGTATATCTGATGCCTTGGAAATTCTTTTGTACACTTCTCCTGACTGATACCTTTTAATGATGAGATCCCTCTAATGCTTTGGAAGCTCTCTGCGGACCATGGCTTTTGCTGAAAGATGCGACTAAGAAAATGTCAGCAAAAGCCTACTAGTACAGCTAAACTTTATTTGAGTTTAACCAGAGGCACTTTAAATGATGGCAGGTGTGTACTGACTCCTATTTAACATGAGTTTGAATGTGATTACTTAATTCTGAACACAGCCACATCCATAAGAGGGTGTGCACACTTATGCAACCACATTATTTTAGTTTTTTTATTTTTACTCCACCTTTCCTAAAAGATTTCAGTTTATTTTTAATTTAGTTGTACAGGTTATAGTTTACATTAAAGGTGGAAAAAGTTCTGAAATGATTTATCTTGGTCTCATTTTTATACATCACAGAAACCTGGCATTTTAACAGGGGTGTGTAGACTTTTTATATCCACTGTGTATATATTTATTTACTTATTTACATGTTTATGTATTTATTGATACATTATTATTTCACATATTTACGTATGAATTAATTTACGTATTTACATATTATTTACTTTTATTTTGTGTATGCACATATATACATTACATTTGATGCTGCTCTATTTTACAATCCAGCATAATGTACTTTCTTCTTTTGCGCCAAACTTATTTTGGATGAACTATTGAGCAAAAAGCTTTGCATTTACAGTTTGTTTACTCATTGAAGCTGTGGGTGTTCGTGTTGTAAGTGTGTTTAACTGTGTGTGTCATAAACACGCCTTGCAGTAAATCACACCACAGAGTCACAGTCATCATCACAGGATCCAGGCGCAGTTGTGGCGTCTTTGACGTGTGATTATGTGCAACACACGGCTGCTGTTATCTCTGAGAGCTGGAGCTGAGACACTCTCATTTGAGGGAACAGGAAATAGACCCACATTCTGGAGTTGTTTACAATCTAGTCTGCTTTTCTTCTGCTTCTTGATTCATCTGCTTTTGCTGTCTGAATGTTCAATGCCTGTGTCTGAGAGCTGTGTCTATAAAACATTTTCTCACTGCAGCTAATTTTATATTCTCTACTGTTTGACCACAAATTCTCACTTGCTCGCAGGAAGTGATGTCACAAGTCTTGTTTCCTTCCGTTTTTGAGCTCGGCGTATTCTGAGTCAGCTTTAAACAATGACTCATTGTGAAAGACTGCGAACGAGAGGAAGTTCCTCCGGCCTGCTGATCTGAGGAGAGGCTTTGGCTCCCTCCTGTAATGAACAGAGATGTAGGTTGTAGTGTCAGGACTGTTCTCTAGTCAGTGTTTGTTGGCCATTTTACCCTCAGACAGACGTTCTGGGCCTGTGTCGCTGACTACACAGACATCATGGAACCTCATGTGATTGATTTGAAATGCTCTAAATTTCACTCCCTTGAAGACTAAAACACTCAGAGTGTCTGGCATTAGCACATGTTGCTAAGCTATCATGATACTCTAATTTCAGTGTTTTTAACCAGGATTAAATGAAAAACCAATTTTGATATTGAGGGTCACTTAGAGTTCGCTGGATGGGGAGTTTGTAAACTTTTACTTATTAATATGATATAAATATTATATTTATAATATGTTGTTTATTTTATGTATATAAATTGTAATTGTATTTTATATATGATAAATGAATCATATATATATATATATATATATATATATATATATATATATACACACACACACACACACACACACACACACACACAATTTTATTAAGTACAAACAATAAACTTACACACACAAATTAATTAACTACATAAAAATTCACGCATGCATTTACATATTTATTTATTCATGCATTTGTTTTGTATTTATTAATATGTAATTTATTTACTTTATTTATTTACATATTTCTGCAATTGTTTTACATATTTATTAATACGTTAATTATATATTTATTTGCACATTTATTTATTTACATATTTGTTTTATGTATTTAATTAAACAATTTATTTAATAATTATTTACTTATTTACACATTGCACATTTGTGACCCTGGACCACAAAACCAGTCTTAAGTGACTATTTTATTTCATTTTATTTCATTTTATTTTATTTCAGATTTATGAATAAGCTTTATAAATAATAAATAAGCTGTCCATTGATGTATGGTTTGTTAGGATAGGACAATATTTGGCCGAGATACAACTATTTGAAAATCTGGAATCTGAGGGTGCAAAAAAAATCAAAATACTGAGAAAATTGCCTTTAAAGTTGTCCAAATGAAGTTCTTAGCAATGCATATTACTAATCAAAAATTAAGTTTTGATATGTTTACAGTAGGAAATTTACAAAAAATCTTCATGGAACATAATCTTTACTTAATATTCTAGTGATTTTTGGCATGAAAGAAAAATAAATAATTTTGACCCATAAACAATGTATTTTTGGCTATTGCTACAAATATACCCCAGCGACTTAAGACCAGGGTCACATTTAGGTATTTAGCTATTTACATATACATTTACATATTTCCTTATTTGTTTTAAATGTTTACTTATTTAGTCATATGTTTATTTATATTTTGTATTTATATATTTTTATTTTAAATGAAATGTAAATATTATTATTCAGATTTCTTTCCTTCATCTAGGATGAATTTTTTTTTCTCAGAAATAACTGCATTGCATGTTAGGTTTGCCTTTACGGTAACATTACATGTGCTAATGCTCTATTTTACATTTCATCATAATGTACTTCCTTCAGACTTTGCACTTTGCATTGCAAGTGTGCATCTTAAACCTTAACACATTGTTTAAATATAGCTCATTAGCTTTGAAGTTTTTATGCCGCATTTTACTCCTGTCACAACGTCCATACAGTTGTTAATTATAAAATGGTGATGAGGAAGTGAAATCAGCATGTGGTTTTGTGGTGTAAAAACAGTAAACATTTCTGATGAGGTTTCTGAACGGCAGCTGCGGGTTCCTGCTTTTATCAAGCGTTGTGTCTTGTTGGACCGATTTTTAGAGCAAGTTCCTGTCCAAAAACAGTACTTCATTATCTACATGCATTCTGCAGCTTCTGCTATTTATTTCATTTCCCGCACACCGACTTAAAACAATAACGATACCTAATATCAAGCATTCTGGATGTTTTGTGAGAGTCAGCAGCGGTTTTTAATACTTGTGCAAAATATGTGAAGTTTATTAAGTGAAGCGTATAACTCAACATTGGCTCACGGGAAGCTGACTTTACCGTGTGAGTTTGTAATCTCGCAGTCATGCAGCACATTAAAGCATCGGTTTGCTTTTTAAACAGGCCATTGAAGGTGTGTCGGCAAACACACAAATGTCTCAGCCACCTGTACTCCCTGCTTTCTTTTCAGTCCATCTTTCAGTTGTTCCCTTTCAGAGACTGACTCAGTTTCCTTTATGCTGTTCTTTCTATTCATCATTGTTTTCATGGCTGTCAAAACACGATCAGACTGTGAAGCGAAGGCCTGCGGATCAGGTCTAACTCTCAAAGAAATGCAGGGATGAGAGAAATAAACTCCACATATCCTGCTTATGATGGCCATATGCCAGTAATAGTAAGCGGTATTGTGCTAGTAAAGAAACAGACAGTCCGAGAGAACAGAAAGTGAAAGATTTATAGATGGAGAGAGAGACTGTGGGCCAGTTTTACTAACAGCTTGCGCCAGCGCAAACCGTCTTTTGGCATTAATAGTACTGTTGGGTTTTACTGAAGATGTGCAGTGACGAATTAGTGCTGAAAAGGCGTGGACACGGTTATTTTTGCACCTGACCTTATTGAATATGCATTTGTAGGATGTTCCCTTTCAGACGCTAAATTTATGGGAGGAGAGTATTTAAATGAAAAGAGTTACTAACGTTTGCATTCGTCAAATTACTGGTATTTGCGCCATTATTTAACGCCCAAAAAAACAAACTATTTTGCATTTGAAATGGCTAAAGTTATTGTTGCTAGGAGAGGCACAGAGAGCATGTGGTAGAAAGGAGAGGATTTTTTCCACACATATTAATTTATTTGGAATGCAAGAAGAATGCGAAAATATCGTTTGCCAAGCCATGTTATTTTTATTTTGTTTCAGGACATTAAAGATGACTTGGAACCCTCAACTATAGGGGTCACGTAATACTAGATCTATCAAAACTTCTAGCAACTCTGCATTTTTTGCCTCCGGTTCTTATAAATGTACTGTGGCTTCTTTATTTCTCTGTTCTTTATTTGCGACTACGCAAATTTGCACTTCGCATGGTATATTGCATTGGTCGATATGTAAATGAGATGTTGCATCTGTGTTCTTTAATTTGCGCGGTTGTTAGTAAACCACCCGCAGAAATTTCCACCCATCGCCGCTGTTTTGGAATTGCGCTCACGCGCTAATTTGCCCTGCTTAGTAAAACTGGCCCTATGTCACAGTATGTCTCTGTTATTATGAGGCATATATCTACATCAGGGCTA
>JAFVLL020024529.1:0-13406 GCA_021397915.2 Tor tambroides | reverse complement strand
ATAACATGTTGCCTAAATCTCAGCATGCCAATCAGAGAAAAAAAAAAGATCATAATGAATGTGTTAAGCCATACAGCATAAAAATGTAGGATGCTCTGCATGTGGAACGGAGAGCTTTTCCCTCATTTTGGGTGGTAATTATGGCAGTGTGCTGATGCCCAGCAGGACGGATGTAGCTGCCGCTCACCCACACATCAAAGGAAGCGCGAGAACGAGGGATTGAGAGAAAAACAACACACTCAGAGAGGTCATGAGTCCCCTGTGATTGCGCTCTAATTTAGACAACAACATATATAAGCCATTTTTATGGTCTCTCAGCTATCAGGAATACCCATATGAATGTTCATCCTTCCAGGCAATAGCAAAATCCACTCTGAAAACATCACTGTTTAAATGTTTTGCAGAGTAAACATTTTCAGACTCGATTACTCTTGTGAAAAAGAAGTACACTACTGCATACTTTTAAAAAGATTATTTACTATAGAAATACTCTACTTTAAAAGAATATGCCTAAGTGCATGTATTGTTCTTGGACACTTAATTGAATGTTATTTACATTTACAGTACATGAAAATGTATCAGTTGAAATTTGAAAGTTTTAGGCCTTACATTACACTTAAGTGCATCTTTATATGTAAATTCATAATTATATTGTCTTTGAATTATGGTTAATGTATACAGCTGAATGTATTCACAATCAATTACGCTAAACTACAATATACTTCAGTGCCATTTCTAATTTATTGTATATAATGTATTTTAATATATTTGCAGTTAGATAGTTGATGAACACATGATGAAGCTGCAATTAAGTACATGTAAAATATATTAACACACTAGATTCTAGAGTTAAAATTATAATCAAGTACTTTACACATGCTTTAGTATGTTAGTCAACACATTCATAATTAGTGTACTTCACTAAAGCGAAACAAAAGTTTATTAAAACTTGATTTAAAAGGTATTTTAATTTGACTTAATTACAAAGCACACCTTAAAGTGTACTTAAGTGTGTTAAGCACAATAGTCAAGAAAATCTCTCTTTAAGTATACAAGAGACCTCTTATTTCAATATTATTATATTATCTGCAAACACACTACAATTGCATTTTTTAGACACTAGTTTTATGCAATACATGATAACACATCATAATATGATAATACATCATAATATGCTTTTTCAGTTAAAAAAATGAAGTAGGTAGAAAAACATGGGTTCCTTGTATTAGAGTTTTGCTGTATTTTTATGGTTTTTCTAGTGGCTGGGAGGCTCAAAGTTTGGTGATATAAGAACATTTACAGCTATTCTTAACCAGCGACTGAAAGAAAAAGCACAAGGCATGGAAAACATCAGTTTTGGAAAATAATAAGTTAAATATATATTCACAATGCAAGTCTTTGTTGATTCAAGAGAGCTACATTGCGTCTGTGTATAATATGCAACTGGTACGATCATTGGTCCTTTTTAGATGTTCAAGTAATACACCAATCGCGGAGAGAATCTGTAATTATTGTAAGTTAACATCAAATATTTCTGTGATAGAAGATGAGAAGCATTTTTTGCATGATTGCTCTTTGTATGAGGATTTGCGTTATACTTAGGTGATCTTGTTCTTGTTGGTGATGTTTGTACTGAGGTGTCAAGTGTTTGTGATTCAGGGTATGCATGGAGATTGGCATTGTATATATATATATCATGGAATGAAGAAGAGATTATCTGCCGTGTCATTATGATTTGGTGGAACTATGGGCCGAGAGGCCATGTATTCCTGGAATAAATCTGAAACTGAAACTGAAATACAAATGCATTACTAGTGCTAAGCTCACTTCTTTTTCACAAGTTTATGGTTGACCACTGTGGCATTTTCAAGTTGGCTGATTGTTAATACAGTGCCATTATATGTGTGATGTAGGCTGATGCAATTAAACTAGCATAAAAAAAAAAAATCCTTTTAACCAAATATTTGAAAACAGAAATTGTGCATTGGCAAGGCTAGTAGACTTTGGCTTCAAACTGTCTATGCTGGCATGGCTAATGTTGTGAATCCAGACATTATTATTTGGTACTCTTGTTTTGGCTGTAAACCGTTTTGAAAGGCAACATTTTAACCTGTTGTGGATTAGATATTTTTGACTAGACTAGCAGCAGAGATGTGTTAAAACAAAGAGAAGGAGGATGGTTAATATGCAAAAACAGTGGGAAACTCTTTATATTCGTACAGTGTGTTCATGTCCAAAGATTAAATTTGATTTGAAGCTTGTGGCATATATATATATGCACATATCGAACCAATCGCTTTAATTTAGCGTTCATGTAAACACTACATTCAGGTTCATGGGTTGGAATGATTTTAATCTGATTGAAATAAAAAGTGTCCATGTAGATGTGGCTGTTGATCAGATCTCAAATGCATATGGCACTTCCATAATTCGTCATTTATCTACATCTACATTTCTATACTCTGGATAGCTTTTTGTTTTTGTTTACAATATGGTCAGTCGTCACCTGCCAGTGGTGTACATCTCAGTTGTGCTGTAATTCAATAGAGAGTTCCCTATAGTTTCCTAACAAGAAACTGAGAATAGCTATTCCTTATTTTCCTCTGCTGAGTCTGGCAACCCTTTAAGACATCCGCACATCCTCAGGGAGTGTGATTGTTCATTTAGCTGCTGAATAGGTGCTTGCATTAGGGTCTCGACTGCAGTTGTTTGCCTCACAGACTGCTTAGATTTGATTACTTTTACTGCGGTGTCAAGTAGCTACAGCGTGTTTCTTTCGAAATCCTTCTGCTGTCAAATTGTGTTGTGTGCACTTCAGAAATATTCACAATATTCACAGAAACATAGAATGAATTATTTCCATGCCATATTTTATATATTGTCACAATCAGGCGATTCAGTTATAAGAGCCCACCTTGAATGCATCTGTGTTAGTGGTTTGCTGAAGCACAGCACTGCAGTGGCATATAAAGATTTCATAAGTGCAGTTTTGTAACTCCTGTTCTCTGCGAGGCATCTGTACAGCTCAGGAGAGATGGAGACCGTTTGGCCCTGTGGAAGTGAATGGAGTGGCTGACGCATTAGTCATTCTCATGCTCACCTCAGAGTCAGACGCGGATCGCTTTCACACAGCTGGCTACTTTCCCAACCTGTGGCTGTTTTATCTGTCTCAGAGGAATCCCTTATGATCTGTCTCATTACCACAGATATGAGACTATAGAGCCTCTGCTTACTGGTGCCTTTTTATTAGCATGTTTTAAGATCATATGCTTGGAATAACCTTTTAAGATTTTTAAAAAATATATTATTGTAATCATAATAAGTTGATAATATAACAAATAGAATATAATTCATAATTTATGCTCACCAAAAGTGCATTTATTTGATAAAAAATATAGAAATGTTATTGCAATTTAAATTCTTGTAATACAAAGCTGAATTTTCAGCATCATTACTCCAGTCTTCAGTGTCGCATGATCCTTCAGAAATCATTCTAATATGCTGATTTGCGGCTCAAGAAACATTTCTGATTATTATCAATGTTGAAAACATTGATATATATCATGTTTTGTGGAAACGGTGATTATTCGACGAATGAGAAGTTCAAAAGAACTTGAAATAGAAATATTTTGTAACATTATAAATGTCTTTACTGTAACTTTTGATCAATTTAATGCGTCCTTGCTGAAAAAAAACACAAAAGAAAAAAGTAATAAGGAAATATAATAATAAGCCAATTAATTAATTTTTTTGCTGATAATTGTTGTAATGCTGGAGTGCTACTGTATTCACTTAAAATCCAAGATGAGTTAAAATCACGATCACTTTCCTCCCTTTATTTCCTGTCTCCATCATTAAAAATAACAATAAGCCTCCCCCTCAAAAACATTGAAGACAAGCAAACACATATGAGGCTGTTTTGCTGTAGAGAGAATGACGCTGGATGACTCAACGCTTTCAGACGTACCTATACACAAACACAAACCTTTTCTGCTGTGCTGCCTCCCTTTAATGGCAACATTTTGTGTTGAAAATGACTTCCATTGGTACATTTCTTTTTCTTTGTGCATTAATTAAGTTGATAAACTGTCAATATAGCTTTCTGTAAAAAAATATTTGGCTCAAAGGTCAAGCTGTCAAAGGGAATGAACTGTATATGCGAAAAGAAGTCTGGCATCCTGTGTGCAAATCCATGTTGATGACATTATTTAAATTGCCATGCCACATATTCTTCCATATTCATCCCTTCAGTGTCTAAGACCTGAAAGGCCTGAAAGACAGGGGGGCAGCTTGCAGCAATGAACTCAATGCTTATGCATATTTAATGCTAAATGTAAAGACTGTTGCTGTTGTGTGTCTGCTGACAATCATGGGCCATAAATATTTTGTATTCTACATGGTCAAAGTGCAGTTTTAGCACCGAGAAAAATCAATCATAAAGCACTTTGCAGTTGTCTAACAGTAGATACGTTCTGTTGTATACGTCTGATGCTTTGATTTATGCCAAGTTGACTCCCGACAACCACTGAAGACTTTAAACAGCATTTATGCTGCGCCGACCGCAATCGATCATGTCTGTAATACAATATTTCTAAATATTGACTGATCACCATTACAAGTCCTCAGAGATACTTTCTCTCTTTAATGTGGCGTTACTTACCGCTGCAGTCTCTGGGGACGTTCAGACGCTAGTTAACTTATTGTTCGTAGTGGTTCTGAACAATGTGAAATCAAGAAGAGAATTCGATTCTGAGCTGCTGTCACAATCAACAAACAGATAAAGTGCTCAATCCAGTTCCATGGGACTCCCATTATGTGGCAATTATGGACACAGATCAGTGTGATGAAACATTTAAAAAATTGGACCACAACTAATCAATTTTACATCATGACCTAGTTCGTGTTGCCAATTTGTTAACAAGCCCATGAAGGCTCATGAGGAGATGGAAGCAAACAAACCTCTTGACATTTTCCTGTATGCCATCAGCCTCTCATACTGTTTTTGCTATAATAATGTAGCTGTGTTGGTGATGTTATGATGGTCATTTAAAGAGACAGCTGGACAGCCAAAATGAAAACTGTCATCATTTACTCACGCTTTTCCAAACCTGTATAACTATTTTTTTTTCTGTCTTTCTTCTGAGGTCAGATTTCTAATTTCGAATCTTAAAAATGCCATAATCTCCATTCAGAATGATTTCTTTCTCAGCAGCAGTTCAGGGAGTCACATGACCTGTGTCCATCAGCACGCTCTCAATAGCGTTAGTATGATGTAAACAAGTGGCATAAAGGAGCTGCAGCTGACATCTGAGAGTGAAATAAAGCAATTCATTCTGAACATGCCTTCAGAATTAATCCTGTGTGACTCCAGATGTGTAATGAAAGGGAAACTATCTGAAATGCTTTCAAAATACCCAGAGAAAGAGCCGCTGAGTGTTTACCAGTTACAGTTAACAGTGAACTTGTGTGCCCTTGAATGCATTACGGCCTATTATTGCTAGTTTACATGTTATGTCCCATCTAAACTGTTTTTCTCTTGTCTTCTTGTATAATTAAGTCTTTTTAAATAATTATACTTTTTGCAAAGACACACAAAGCTTTTCATGGCTTCGGAAGACTATATAGCGCACAGATGATATGGACTGCTTTTATGATACGTTTATGCAAGAATGCAACCACATGTTTAATTCTATTTTATTATTAGCATATTCTTCAAAAATCCCCCTGTTGTGCTCCACAGAAGCAAAGAAAGAGTCATAAAACAACATGATGACAGTGTTTCCCCTTTTTTTTTTTTAGGTGAGCTGTTTCTTTAATGGCAGGCTGCTTTTGTGACGACTTACTCCATAAAGCCCCATGTCTTTTTTCATTAGCAGTAAGATTAGAAATATAATAGCTTTTTGTAGCCAAAACTACAAAATTAAAGATGCCTTTACAAATATGGTAGACTGAGTACAGCTGTAACACCGTGAATATTTCTCCTGTCATGCAAGTTTGAGCTGTCATCATCTGTGTGCATATTCACATTAGCATCCTCTCTGGTGTGTGAAAGATTTTCAGTGTAGGTCACATTCTTGCAAATAATACATTTTCGTGCTATTACTTTGTAACAATTTGTTATTCTAATCATAATTCAGAATAAAAGGCTTAAAAAATTGCTTTTGCGAATGACATTGGTGCTGCTGCCTGAGGGTTACTGTAGCGCTGCGGGAACGACTGCTGGCTTCCCATCAGTGATAGGGAATGTTCTGTTGTGTTCATGGAAGCAGGGAAGATTCAACGTCCAGCTGTCCTTGTTCTCACACATTTTGATCATGACACACACAGACGCACCACGCCTGAAGACTCCACCGTGAGGGGTTCAGCGAAACGGCAGAGCACTGAGCCTCTGTGGGAACTTACTGAAATGACACTTAATTCTGTTGAGTTCGTCACGGTTCATTTATTTATTTTGCGTGAGGAAAAGAATGTATTTTATTTCTGAGATGTTTGCTCCCAAATATGTTCTGACTTTACATTTAGGCCTAAATTATTTGTGCCTAAAGCATAATTCATGCTAAATTCGACGCGTTCGAATCAAAGCACCTTGCGGTATTTAGTGAGTTTTAACTATAGCAATCGCATTTGAAGACCCTTCAGGCATTCACCAAGATGTTCCTTCCAGAATATCGGTATCTTGTTAGCCTGTAGCTAAATAACAATAAATTAACACAGGATCTACTTTGAACCATTTACAGCACCCTTCTGTGATGTAATTTGAAAGTATTAGTGCACGTGGTAGCAAGCCATAGACTTATAAAGGGAGTTTTTTCTTCTTTTAATCAAAAGGAAATAAGACACTATGCTGAAAAAAACAACAAAAAAAACAGTAGAAACCATCACAGAATTTGTATTGGTTTTACTGGTTATAATGGGATTTGTAATGGACCCTGTTGGTCTCTACCGGTAATTGGTTGTCTTCTATTGGTGGCTTGTTAAAACCACTAAATCCTAATGGAATAACTCCCAAAACACAGTACAGGAAACCATTTTTGAATGGTTTGTAATGATATTTGTAGTGGAAACCATTCGAATTTCTGTGATGGTTTGTATTGTTTTTTCAGCAGGGATGTACATCACTCTGTTTTAGTATTAAAATGAATTAATCCAACGATTATTTTGAAAGAAAATGCTTGCGGGACCCTACAGTTTCTGTAGTAATTAAGGCAATTTGCCTACATCTGATTGACAGATAAACCACACGCTCTTATTTCAGTGTGGTTGTTCATTTTGTGGCTATTCCAGCAAACAGTTTGCTTCATGCATTCATTTTAACAGCGTTAATAAGTTAAAGAGAGTAGGCTGAACATTATCATTCAACTTAACTGTGCATTTCCTTAAGTTTTGCTTTTTCCATGCAGTGTACATCTATGAATAAGCGGGGTTTTCTAGCGTATTTACTCCTCAGGTAATGTCAGTGGTATTTTTGACTTTTTTGACATTTAGGGGGGTCACGTAGTAATAATCATGTAGTAGGCTAAGTAATGACAGGGCTATTCTGTCCGCTCTTGCTATTTTTACTTTTGAACATTTTCAAATATTGTTGTAGTATAGCTTATTGTATTCATAGACTATGTGCAAAAAGATTACATACCAATGGTGAGGGGCTGGTGAGATGTGTGGGAGACTGAAGCCTTAATAAGGAGGGTGAAAATTTACAACCATTACAACCATTTTTTCACACCTGCTTTCATGGTCAAGGGAAAGATTTGGCAGAGTCTTTTTGTATTGGCTCCTGTTGAAGAACTTCCTCTTGATTTATTTTCTCGCAGTCTAATAACAGAAGAGGTCTTGTGCAGATGTTATGAAACACTCGAGCAGCGTACAGAGAGAGTACAGAAAGCACTGGATCACCTTCATAATTCAGGGGAAGCCATGTGGGGCTTCATTGCATGGGGTTTACCCATCAATTTTTCCATGCATATGTCTCTATATTGCGATGTATATTTATGTTCACTCCAGTGGCTTCTGAGCATCCCATGATAAATTATTCAAAACAACATCTAGAAATTATAAATAGGGGGACTCCTGGTGTGTGTTGCGCGCCGCTCGACTCTGATTGGCTCTCGTGGGTTTCTAGTCGCTCTGTGTGGCAACAGCTTCCCCATCCACCCAGCAAGCCCCGTTAGTGATGCTGCGCCTCGCAGGGGCCGCGCTGCAGCATCCGGAGGAGTCGTCATGGCAACGGCGCTCTGACCCTGGGTTGTGCTTTAGCTGCAGTAACTAAAAGGCTTGACCTGGATTCTGCACTGCTGGTTTAGTAAGACATGAACAGCTGACCTGCTTTACATTGTCTGGGCTCAGTCTGACAGCACCACACCGGCATCTTGGAGAAATGGAAGCTGCATTACATCCTCTGCTCTCTGTAGAAACTTTACATGTGATAGCGATACTGCTGAGCTGTTATATAAATGCATGACATTAATGCACAGTTTGTTGAGCGTAATACACTGCACAGCGTTGATCTCAGCTACTGCATTCAGCGTGAATAATTGTAGACAAACGTATTTTGTTATGGCTGTTTTAACAGGTTTAATGGCAGTGGAAGCTGTAGTTAAAAGAAAGAGAGCTTAGCTGGAAGGGGATTGTGGTCCTTATTACAGTGACACTCTACCCCATCACCCACATGCTGCCATGCTTTACCACATACTGTGATAATATTTAGCCGCACTGGAAACAACCGCACCACCTTTAGCATTATAAATGCGAAAATGCAGTTTTATTTCCATCAACGATTCTTTGATATTAGCCTTGAAACTACAGAAATCGTGTGCTGTTCTGATTGCGTTGAGTCACCATAGAGCAGTGCGTGATGTTTGATCCATTATAAGCTTTCACTAAATGAAGCATCAAATTATTGTATTGTATGTTTTACATTAATGATTACATATTTTATGGTGCCTGCTAAGGCAAGCATAGCTATTTCTAACACTCATACTAATGCTGGAATTTATTACAGTTATACCTTTATTTTAAGGTGTCTGAGTAATATTAATTATAAATTATATATTAAATAAATAAATATAAATTATAAATAAACTACATGTACTTACTATATGTGACCATGGACTACAAAACCAGTTATAAGGGTCAATTTTTTTTAAATTGAGATTTATATATCATGTGTAACAAGGACACCTTAAAATAAAGTGTTACCTTTATTACTACTCTGCATGTTACGTGGTTAATACCAAGAATGATAACTACTGAATAATTCTGTTAAGCATGTGCTGTGGTTTTTCTGTCTGCCACTATGTGCTTATTACCATCAGGTGGAATCTGACTGGCTGTTATTATTACTGTCATCAGATGGAAAAATATCCTTCTGAAAGTGATTCCAATGATATTCTTCCTCTGTGTCATTATCGCAAAAATAAATAAATAAATAAATCTTAGAGAATGAAATTGCTGTTTTTGAACTCTGGAGTTTGATGTAAGAGAAAATCCATGATTGAATCAAACATCTGGAAATGAAGCAAAATAGCAGAAGAAGTCTTCCAATGCCATGATCATTATTTTCAGCAATAATCTGATGTTAATTTGGTCTGGATTAATTAACAGAAGTTTACTTCACCACCTGCATTCACCATTAGCGACAGCTCTATATTGTTGAGAAAATGAGGTTTGAATGATGAATGTGTGACAAAGTCATTAAGGTTTCAGTAAAAATTTCTGGGTTCTGTTTCTCATACAACAACTTAACACATTAATTGACTACCATAGTATGATGCATCGTTAGAGAAATGAATTTACTAGTTACCATAGTAACTTGTTGCACATCTGAGAAATGCGTGATTCAGGTGCAAGTTCTTACATCATACTCCAAGGACCCTTGGGTACTAGACCACATTCACACATGTGCATTCTCTAAAACAACACTTTCTTTCTGTTGACAAACTAAAATATCTAGAATGATATACTATATATATATATATATATATATACTAAGTTCTGGCAAGAAACGCTAGATGGTGCAGTCCGATAGGTGTAGCACAGTGGTTCCCAAGTGGTTTTTGAAGCGTGCACCCCTTTCTAGTGTTTGACACATGTCAAGCACCCCTGCCACCATACTCCGGTTAAACACCACATTTTTAACTGCAGTAACTAAATACAAGTATTCACTGTATACAGGGCTTTAACTCTTTTGCTTACCAGCCACTGTGGCTAGTGGTTTTCCAAAATTACAAGCCACTCAGCATTTTCACTGGCCACAATTTTGTTGCTGGAAAATTACATTTTATATGACTAAAGTTACTGCATATCAAAATTTATTTAAATTGATTTCCAGGTCTTTTTTTTTTTTTGGCCTATAAAAATGGCATTTCCCCCTAACCGTATTAAATGCATGTATCATTATTTATATCAAATTCTTACATTTTATTAAAAATTTCACTATAGGGCTGTTACCAATCATATGAAATCAGTAACAAAAGCAATCTTTCACCTGCAGAAGAAACAGAAGCAGCTGAAGAGGCATTAGATGCATTTACACAGACAGTTTAATGAAGCTGAAATGTAGCATGAATGCATTTACGCTGCAAAATTACAACAGCATAAATAATGCTGTAAGCTTAGTGTTTTAAATCAGGTTTTTTTATTTACAAATATGAAAAATTGGAAAAATACAAAAAAAAGTTACTTATAAATTTGAAAGTAACCCGCCAGCAGGTGGAAGCAAGTGACTGTCTTAATGAATGAGTCACTGAGGCATTCAGATGGCTGATTCATTCAAGAATGAAGCAAGTGCATGCCTGCGTCCCTATGTGCGTACTATCCATCCTAAATTCTATGTGATATTAGTAATTTTCAGTACTATTTAGGGCAGATAGGGTGGATAGTATGCACATTGAGACACAGGGCCTGTCTTTATGAATGGACCACTGAATCATTGACTCAAATCATTAATTAATCATTCAGTAACGAAACACTGTGTTGCTCAGAGATGCACGACAGTTCTGCTGCTAAGTTTGTTTGGAACTATTTTCGTTAAACAGATCAAGCAAAAACAGTCACATTGACATTACTGTACTAAAATGTATGCCCTAAGTCACTTAATATTAACTACTCGTTTGAAATTTTGTTTAAAATCAATGTCGAATTTACAGTCGTACTGATTTTAGGGGAAAACTGCACTCTCTTAGTTGTGTCATGTAAATTAATTAGGCTAGGCTATATGTAATACATATAAAAAGTAAATTTTTTACCGCAGTATGTTTCTTCTGTGTTCAGTTTTGTTCGTTTCGATTTCTCCATGAGATTTTCTCACGTGAGCCTCAACTGCCGTGACCTTGTTACTATTGATTATCCATTATGAACTGCCATTTACACCAAATGTAATAAAATCAGAATCATTCTCGCCAAAATTTTGGTGCTTACCTAATTAGACGTTTTAATTAGATTAGATTGGGTGTCCGGTCGGGCAAGTAAAATTCTCTTACAGTTGCCCCTTCAAAAAATGCACACAGATCATCAAAAGCATTCTCTCGCGCACTCCTGCTGGTCGGTCTGTGCACCCCTAGAGGTGCGCACAGCCCAGTTTGGGAGCCGCTGGTCTAGCATAATCTGACATAATGACATCATTACATGGTGCAGCCAGTTGGCTCTTTTCGTATCAGCAGCCAATGAGCTCGCTGCTCAACGTTCAAATACTTAGCTAGTGCTTGCTGTAGCAGTTGCAGTGCGCTTCAGAACCCTCCTCCTTCCCCAGCTCCACCTGTATAGATTCGCTACAGGGTGATTTCATGTATATGTCACACCCCAGGACTGTTTGTTATGGTTTCTCCCTCTTGTGCCCATATTTGTTTATGTTCCTGTTCCTGTTCTCGTTTTGTCATTATTAGTTTAGCCTCCTCAGCTGTCTGTCCCTGATTGGCACCCCTACTTAGTTCATTCTGTGTATTCAGTCTGTGTCCGGTCTTGAGTCTACTAGATGTTCATCTATGTGTGGATGTGCTGCTCTTCTCTCTTTTGTGGATTATCACCTGTTGGATTTATTAAAGATTACCTTCTACCGTCATCTTCGTGTACTACTTGTGTTTGCTACAGCAGCAGTCCGTGACAATATGGGGATTATTTCATATATGTTATTTGTTATTTATATATATATATAAAAATCATGGATCAGGGTTGGACACCCCGATCTAGTATAATGGTGGGAGTTCTGCACACATCTAAAGAAAGTATTGTAGTTATAATATCCATAACTATTCCTTCTGATATAAACAGGTGTTGGTTGTTGTTGTTGTTTTTTTCTTTTTCGTGCGGTTTTAGGTGTGACCAACGGAAGAAACAGACAGAGATAGAAGCTCTCGGCGCTGCCCACGGTTCATCTGCACTCTTCCTGAGGTGTCAGCTCTCCATCTCAGCCAGACTGTGTAGGAGAGATGCTTCTATTCCTGCTCCGGCGCAGGGCTTGAGCCTCCAGCAGCGCTGCAGAGGCCTGTCGCTGCCTCATTATGCGGGACCCTGTAGCTCTCACTCAAAGGTCTTTGATGGGGTTTGAGACGGACTAATCCGGTGTCTTCTAGACTGACGTATGGAAGTCGGTGTGCATTTGGAGTTTGTCAGCTGTCAGTGAAGCGAGGAGCAGTGTGTGCCTTGAGTTGCAGGACTGACTTGATTTCCGTGGGTACTTCAGGACAGTCAATTGTTTGCATGTTGGTGTCTGCGCAGACCATGTGAGACAGACATAATGCGATGCTCTGTGTCCACTGTGTCCAGTTTGTGACAGAACAGGATTCACCAGTGAATCTGCAGAAAGTTAAAGAAACCGGTGGCTCTTCATTTCAGTGATGTGCTCTTTTGCATACGATTGAGCATAAAACGAACTGCTATGCTGTTTGTCCATGTGTTTTCACACAGCATGTTTGAAAATGTGCAATATTTTCTTCGGTCTCTTCCAGTGCTATTGTATGTTTTCAGAAGACTTGGAATATAATCCCTAGTCAAAAAGATATATATTTAAATGCATTTATTTCATACTAAGTGTAGTTCAAATATATTAACATATTTACTGGCATATCGCTTGAGACTTAATGATATAAAAATTATAATTAAACTTTATTTGGAGCACTACTTGTGCACATTGCACATTTCTTAACATTAAGCCTAAAATGTGTTTTAATGTCACTATTCATGTGGATTGTATGATCTTTGTATAATATCGGTCTTTAAATGCAAGTTATTTATAGTGTATCTGAAGTATACTTGCAATACTTCTGTTTTAGCACAATCAAATATACTTCAGTATATCTGTAGTTGGACTTCAGCACTACTTCTGCACAATTAAAGTGCATTAAGTACAAAATTAGTTGCTTTAATTTAGCAGACTTTAAGTATATCAGTTTAGTGTATACTGAAAGTACTAT
>JAFVLL020024528.1:0-17227 GCA_021397915.2 Tor tambroides | reverse complement strand
CACCCTGATCTCTGCAGCTGAACCTCTCCAACATACATGTGTATATATTAACTATACTCAATATTCTGATTTATATATTAAATCATATATAAACACATACATGTTTTTGTCTTTTTTGTTTTTGTCCTTAGGGGACATGCGTTGCCTTCGGGCTGAAGAAGCGGCCGCAACGAACCCCTCGCTCTTCCGCGTTCACGAAGGAGGACAGAGAATCTGAGAAGTGTTACGGAAAAAGTGTCTCTCGCCGTCACTAGAGCTAGAGGTAGAGCGCCAGTTCGCGCTCCTTTCTTCTGGAGTCTAGACGAATGCATGGCGAGCGTGGCCGGGCCAACTGGATGCTCGGAGAAGTTTCGCTATGTTAAGATATGTGCAGTAGAAGGGATGGACACAAACTCCCTCAGGATGTTCTTGGCCATCTCGATATTGTTCTGTGCAATCATAAGGGCTTTTTGGATGTCCTGATGGGAGTAGCCCTGGCTCAAGAGGTGCTCGATCTCGCTGCTGATCTGCTGACTGGGCCCTGGGCTCGCTCCGGGGGGAACCGGGCTGGGCCTGCGATCTGAGTTGATGCGACGGGGAAGAGGCTTGGGAGGCCGCTCGGGGGCTTCAGTGGGGTCCATGACTGCTGAAGACACAAATGTATAAAAATGATGTCAATATATAGACTGAAGTCTGAGATAATGATCATACAGCAGTTGCTGTTCTAAAATAAGGAAGCCATAACACTCTCATGGGGTTGAAATATGATCTAAAATAAACATAGGTGGAAAAAGGAAATGACAGTGCTATATTTGCTCTGTAAATACATTTAAAAATATCGACTACAATAGAAATCAAAAGACTGGACAAACTTGACTGACTTCCTGATCTAAAAAAAAAATTTACATTTTAAGGTCCAATTCTTGCTATTAACAAACCATTAACTACGAATTTTGCCTAAAAAAACCTCCTAATTTGCTGTTTATTAATAGTTAGTAAGGTAGATGGTTAAGTTTAGGTATTGGGTAGGAATAGGGATGTAGAATATGGTCATGCAGAATATGTGCTTTATAAGTACTAATAAACAGCAAATATGTTAATAATAAGCATGCTAATAAGCAACTAGTTTAATAGTGAGAATTGGTCCCTATACCAAAGTGTTACCAAAAAATCTTGCTTGAAGCTGTTGATGAGTTAGATAAAACAAACATTAGTTGAGTATTTTACATGAAAAACTGAAAAGTTAGACATGTTGCCTCTACAACTAATTGAAATAAGTTGAAATACTAAAATAACTTAAACTATTAGATTCAGTAAAAAAATTAAAAATATTTTTATTTTTAAAAAGCAAAAACTAATAAAAATGAAAAAAAGAACATTTTACTAAAATGTAAACTAAAATAAAAATGAAAATATACTGAAAATATAAAAATACAAGCAATACAAAATATTAAAAACTATAGTACATACATTTATATAAAACTACATACTAGTACATATTATATTCTTATTATTTATATAAATAATATAATAAACAATAATATAAATAATATTAAAATACCACTCTGTATGACTTACTTGCTGCTGCTCCGAACTCACCGTCCATGGAAAGACGGCTGAAGGCTGAGGATGTAGGGTTAATATCTGAAAGCGTGCGTCGGGCAAGGTTGGTGGGTATATGGGGCTTGGGGTAGTCATAGCTGTTCTCCTCCTCCTCCTCCTCACCACATGCACCAACAGGATCCCTCGGGCCATTAGAGCAGGTCAGAGGAGGCAATTCAGAGTAATCTAAACAACCAAAGAAATACAGTATTACAGATTTCAGAACACACTAGCAGACTGCTTATATGAAGATGAAGAGCTTTAAACATCACAGTACCTGAGTCTCTGGCCTGGTGTGGTGCAGAGGCAGTAAGGGCCTGGGCTTGGATGTTGTACATGGCTTCGTACATCTGTGGGCTTTCTGACTCCATTTCACTGAGGATACTCCTATAGAGGTAAACATGAGTGTCAGTACACTGAGAGAGATCTAGTCTATTCAGAGTGTCTCTTGGAGTTTTGCACCTCCATGGCTGCTAAAATAAGTTTACCTGGGACTGAGAGAAAGTGGAGGAGGTGGTCTAGGCACAGCTTCCCCTGCAGCAGAGGGCAGCACTGGCCGAGAGGATGGAGTCATGTACTCTGACTCCTCATCGTTCTCACAGGCGTCCTCCCCGGTCTGAGCTTTGACTGCTGGGAGAGGCCTGTCAGCACAGGAGAAAGAGTCAACACACATGTGACTGCTTGCGTTACTAACAGGTTCAGAGTGAGTGTAGGAAGTGAGGGAGTGTTTTTATGATATTGGAACAGACAGACATCGTGATATTTGGGTTTTGTCTGTCTGTCTATCTATCTATCTATATATATTTCTCAGGTGACTTGAATAGCTCAGTTTGGAAATAATTCTAGAATGGTGATTTTATTTTGTGATTTTTGTGTATCTGCACAGGAAATAAAAATTTCAAGGCTGAAAATTGACTTCATCTGAAGACTTTTAGTGTAAACCATCCTTTTAGGGTTGAATGATTTTGGGGAAAAAAAACTAAATTTGGGTGTTTACACTTGGCTTCATTTTTTACAAGAACAAACTCAAATCTCTTTCAGTAACCATAAAGTGAACAGAGTTCTGAATCAATTTTCCCACAGTCCACATTAACACAGTTTTGACTCATTTAATATAACTACAGAATGTGTATAAAATTGTGATAAAAAAATAAAATGCATCACAATAATACTATTTAACTATATTTAATACAAGTAAAAATTATTTTATTTTACAGTGGAATTGTAAAATTACAATTCTAATTGTAATATTCTAGCATTCTCTATTCTTTTTCTATTCCATCTACTTGTTTTCTTTGTATTTATTATAAATAATGACCCTCTAACACTAGAATTTTCTGTTCTTTTTCTATTCTACTTGTTTACTTTTTATTTATTATAAAAAAAAAACCTTTCTACATGTACTGCGTTAGGCTAACTGAGACTTGTCACAGCACTTACATATTATTGCTGTTTTCTTGGTTTTGATTGCTTCTATTGTACTCATTTATAAACTGCTTTGGATGAAAGCGTCTGCTAAATGACTAAATGTAAATGTAATGTTCACATCCTAATTTTTTTATTTTCAAATGTTAAAGCCTAATTTTTTTTTTGAAGGTTCGTTGGTGAATAAATATATGTATTGCAGATTCAGAATTAAGCTTGGCACTGTGTTCATTTACAAACAAACAGCTCATGATACAGTGTTTCAGCTTCTCAGAGCAGCTTGTTTCACACATGTAAATGAACATATTGCCACACTTCACTCTGAAAGCAGCACTAAGCGGTTAACTATCGCATTAAGTGCAACTTCTGGTTTTATTTCAATATGCAGTGCTTCGTGTTGCCCTAGTCTTTAAGTCGGCTCTATGGCACCTACCTGACTGCCAAGGAATAGATGGCATTAGCCGAGGCAGATGGCTTCACTTTCGGGCTGTCGTAATCTGACCCAGGATTGGATGATCCAAAACTCTGCACATGAAGCAAATGAAGGTTAGATAAAAAGTTTAGATTAGGCTTCTGTCAATGTGTAAATATGGCATGTGCGTTCTCACCAGCTGGTGGTCGAGGCTGGGGGGGCCGTTGTTTCTCGGGCCTTCTGCTCTGGCGTCGAGCGTGGAGGGCAGTTGGAGAGGCAGAGAGTGTCTGTTTGAGAGTTCTCGAGACCCACGGGAGTCTCCGCTTGCTGGTGGCTGTGATGGGGCTTTGGGTACGGGCCGGGAGTTCCAGTCCGGCATGTTGCGGTTAGGTGGGGCAGGAGGCAGTTTGTCCCGAGGAGGTTCTCCGGGCGTACTGGGGAGAGGGCGTCTTGGGAGCCGGTTGTCTGATCCGGTTGGGTGTGGTCGGTCAGGGGGAGGTGGCGGCGGCAGGTCTCTAAGGGCCGGGGGCAGTGGTAACGGTTTGTCCTTGTGATGGGATGGGGCCTGGGGATGGGTGAAACAAACCAGATATTAAAAACTGAACATCAAGCTCAGCTAATCCTAACTCTAAAATTCTTCTGAGGTGTTTAAAGAGAATGTTTAATACATTCCAAACTGAGGTACTGAGGGTGAAAAACTTGGCGAAACATTCCATGCTAGTGAATTTACCTTGGATGTGGCGCCTGGACTAGAGGCCCCGGGAGGGTTGGTGGGTCTGAGAGGAAGCAGATCCAGCCGAGGAGGTACTGGGGGAACGACGGGCTGAGGTGCAGCTGACAGCGGTGAGGGCGGCCTCTCCACCTGAAACAAGCCAAACCATTCAGCATACAGTTATAGTGATGCTTAATACCCACGGCAATATTTCTGAGCCTTTACCACAATCTGAACCTGAGTAATACTGAAGTGTCTGCGGGAAAAGTTATTTGGTTTGGATTTGTAGGAATTCCTATGTTAAACTTCAAAACAGGAGCCTCGAACACAGTAAAAAAAGTAATATTTACTAAGGCAGGTGACAGGTGAATCAATGCTGTTCACTGAAAAACAGGATGAGGTGTTTTTATGCAGGTTTAGCAAAACCGAATGGTCCATAAACTCATAATGAGATAAAGTTGTTCTCACTTTAGCACCAACAAGCTTGCTAATCATGAAAGGAGAGTCATCCAAGCGGTCATCATCGTCATCGTCGTAGCTGGGTGAAGGGGCTCCCTCGGCCCCAAACGCGCTCCTGCAGCCTCCATAGGAGCCTCCGCTATTGGGATCCTTGGGATCAAAGGGGTCCACCACGATGGGTTCGGTGCCCTTAATTTCACAGCGACAGAACGGGCAGCCCTGGCCTTCTGACTCCTAAAAAAGTGAGAAAATAAACCAAGAGTGAGGAAAACACACGTGTGTATCCAGACTAATGGACAGCTGAAGGTTCTTTAGGTTTACCTGCCAAGCTGTGAGACAGGAAGTGCACATGAGGTGGCCACAGGGCTCGATCTTCACATCCTTGTCATTCTCAGCACAGATCTTACACAGCTGGAAAGTAGAGCCCATCTCACAGTAGAGCTCATATTGCTCCTGTAAGCGAAGAAAAAAAGAGGGTTACACAGATTATCCAAAACACAAGATGGATTTAGGTGTTTGACTTAGAGAATAAAAAAAATAAAACAGACCTGTGTGACTTTGATATGGTCTTGAGGTGAGGGCTCACACAGCCCTGTGAGGTCAGGGTTCTGTGTGCGGCCATCAGGGAAAAGGTAGCTAAATGGGAATAAAGTCAGTCTGTAAGACACACTGAGGGAGGTGAAGAGTTCGACCTGATGCTTTATTACACATCTAAATATTTTAAATGTGAGTTTTAGACTGAGCTGCTGTGTTGACTTACAATCCTTCCCTAAAGCCATCAATGAGGGCCTGGAAGAGGGGTTTGTTATGAGGAATGGTCTGCAAGATATTCCCATCAGCTGTGACGTAACCAATAGCCCACTGGCCGAGCCGCGTACAGCTCAGCCTGAAAATATAGCTGTAACCAAAAGAAAATGTGACTGTTACAACAAACACTTATGACATGAGATAAAAGAAACAGGATAATCTAACAGTGTCAGATCAAGCCATCACTGAGAAACGTGTCTCAGTGCATTATGGGTGGTCATATGATTGCTTTTCTTTGAATTGAGAGCGCTTGTGACATCATGGTACTTTTACAATACATCTATTGATGGGAGGTACCATGCTGTCCTTCGCGCCACATAGAGTGGGGATGGTGGAAGCAACTAATGGTGCATTGTCCCATGTAAGTCCTGTCACTGTTTATGTGAGAGTCGCAGATAATGCTGCTGTGACAAGGCTGATGCCGTGAACACATCTGAATAAAAAAGACTTGCGTGAATGGCCGAAGCCCAAGACACCAAGATCCTTGAGTACTGGGACTAAATAGATAGCTGACCATAAAAATGAAATTCTGCCATCATTCCCCTCTTGTTGTCCCAATCCAATGACTTAATAAATAAAAAATAAAATAAAATGACATTTGTGTTGTTTTGATGAAAAAAATTAATTGATCATGACTAGAAAATAAAACAAAATAATAAAAATGTAAGAAAATATTAATAATAAAAAATTAAAATTAAAAATCAAATCATAGATTTTTTTGTTATTTCGAAGAAAAATACTAATTTACGATTGGAACGACATGAGTCATTATACAAATGACAAGGTGAATTTTTATTTTTGCGTGAACTATCCCTTTAACAGTGACGTGTGCGATGTTTGCATTACCTGCCGGGCTTGTGGATGAATTTTTGCAGACGAGCTTTGACTTCATCATAGGTGAGAAAGGCCATGTAGCCCGGATGAGTCACTGCCAGGCTGTTCCAGTTTCTTAGCAGTGATGACCATGGCTATATAAAAAAAAGAAAAAGAAAAATAAAAAAACAACATGCATAGTTTTTTTTTTCCCCAAACACCATTCACACTGTGAATTTAGTGGCATGTATATACAGATTACATCTGACAGCAAAGACATCCATAGTCCCTTATGTGATGACCTCTAATATCCATTTAAGAGATGGAGAGAGTCTGAGTCAGAGAGACAGAGTGTGTTGTGGATGGAGTGGTGAGTTATTCTGTAGGCCAGTGACACCACCGAACCAAATGAACTCAGATCTCTGAATATAAACACCACTTAATGTCAGTCCAATTAGTAAAACAGGCATTTCATTCAATGCCAAGATGCCAATGTGAAGCCACACACCTAGTGACATATACTGACAAATTTCAAAATCCCTTTCTAAACCTCATCCAAAACCACGGGACTGTTGTTCACAGACACAGTTTATCAATTTATCAAAACAAACGGCCAGTATATATATCACACATGAATGAAGTCCTTTAAAAGTACTTCTGAGAACAACAGTCATGTGCTCATTTGATATAATCTATAGGCTACATCAAATAAGCAGATGACAATATTCTAGTTTAGGATGATAGTATTATTTAAGAAGTACTTTTAAAATGACTTTGCCCATGTGTTCATGGCATCGTCCTCAGGCAAATCTGGCACTTCCTCTCACTGATAAACACTTCTGAGAATTTGACTTGTTCCTTTTTTAAAAAAAGTGGTTTGACACTGATCAACAGCTTGCTCTTACGCAAATTTCTCTGTCTAAAGATGTCAGAGCAAAAACTCACTTCCTGACCTAGAAAAACAGGACTAGTGTTCTTTGTTTTTATCTTTGAAAGCCAGAGTAAGAATCACAGAGCTCAAATTGAAAGTTATAAACACAGACCGACTACACTGGAAGTGTGTAATTCAGTATGCATTCAGTCGACATACACCACATTTCTAATGACTGCGATGAATCTAATAGAATTATTTGAATATATCTGAAATTTAAATCAGTTTTGACCGTTACATCAAAGTCAGCTTGTGATTACATACTCTGTAGTTCAGTAAGATTTGTTTTTGAAAGAAATCTCATCAAGGCTGCATTTATTTGATTAAAAGTAATGTTGTAAAACATTATTCAAATTTAAAATAACTTTTATAGCTTCATATATTCTAAATTTATTCCTGCGATGGCAAAGCTGAATTTTCAGCAGTCATTACTCCAGTCCTCAGTGTCACATGATCCAATATGCTGATTTGCTGCTCAAAAACATTTACTATTATTATCAATCTTAAAAACTGTTGTGCTGGTTAACATTTTTGTGGAAACCAAGATACATTTTTTCAGCAACTAAACAGTTTGATGCATCCTTGCTAAATAAATGTATTAATTAGACTAAGCAAAGACCACGATCCACCGTGTTTGTTTGTGGACACGACAGGTTAAGTAGTGGCTCCGGCACAGTTTCTGTGAAGTAGTTGTTTCCGTCACCTCAGAGCGGGCTGCATTCACACATTTTCAAAATGCATTGTGCATCAGCTGAAATGCCCCCTGACACTCATGTCAAATAGCTGCAGAGCAAATATGGGTCAACCAACCCAGCTTTTCCCCTCTCAGATTACACATTATCATTATTAGAAATCTTCAGTATTTACTACCCTAACCCAGGACGCCTAATCATGCTTGTGTACACTGAGCAAACACATAAAACAAAACCGGTTTTCATACTGAGGTATCCGTCTCACAAAAGTCCACTCACAGTCAAAAGGCTTCCGAATCGAAGGAGTAAAAAAAAGCCTGTGACTGGCTCTCGAGCAGGGCGGGTTCATTCAGATGCTGATGAGAAGCGTGACCTTGCTACGTGGAGCTTCGTCAAAGAGCTTTGCGGGCTCTCTGTAAACAGCCGGTCTATTTCTGGCTGCATGAATGAAGCTGAGGTAGGGTGCAGCACAAGTGCTCTATACTGCAACTAGAAGGGGCACAAGGCCAGCCGTGCCACGGCCGTTTTAAGCACTCTAACAGCCCAACATACTGACTTGCATTATGACATGCTGTCAATGTTAGCTCGATTATTAGATGTATCAAAAAGGCTGCATTTGATTATAGCTGCATCAGCCATAAAAATGATCTTGACCCCCTTTTTTCCCCAAAGTAGCTCTGATGTGAAGTAAGGAAGGCTAATTAGAGGATAGATGTGATTATGGCCAATTGAGAAGAGAGGGGAACGAGAAAGCTCTGGACCGCTGAGATGTCTGTGCTAGAGCACAAGCTCATTACATGCCTGCACTGCCAAGCAGCCGTCAGATGATGCATTCAACAGCTGCTATATTATAGATTCATATTCTAATCTCAATAGTCAACTGTTCCATGGAAAAATCAACATGACTAGATTTTTACATTTTCTGAAAACGACGCGAGTGGCAAAACTCGTCATCAGGATGCGAGGGTGTTGTGGATGGTTGCCAGAGTGTTACGATGCAGTAAGGTACATTAACATTTGGCAAGAAATCATTTAAGTGATCAAAGTGACAAAGACATTCAAATAAATGCTGTTGTTTTGAACATTCTATTCAAAGAAACCAGAAAAAAAGTATAACCGTTTCCAAAAAAATATTAAGTAACCCAAAGGTTTTCAACATTGATAATAAGAAATGTTTCTTGAGCAGCAAATCAGCAGACTAGAAGGATTTCTGAAGGATCATGTGACACTGAAGACTAGAGTAATGACCATTTGCCATCACAGGAATAAATAGCTTTTTAAATATATATTAAACTGGAAATGTTATTTTAAATAATTGTAATAATATTTTACAATATTACAGTTTTTACTGTATTTTTAAAACAAACACAGCCTTGATGAGCATTAGAGACTTTTCAAAAACCAAAACCATGGTTTTGACATGACAGGTGGAAACTGCAAGTATAACTTAATATAACAGCATGACTGAAGTATGACTCATGTTTGTAGCACAGAAGGGTTGGATACACTTTTCTCTATTTGATTCAATTTACACACTTTCAATTTGGATTCGGATTTCGATTCTGATGTCAACTTTGGTTATCATCCATCGACCAGCTAAATACTTGAGGTTGGTTCAAATCCCCAACCCCAAGTATGAGCAATCGTAATCGTAATCTTGCTCTAGCAAATACCACTAATTATGTGGTTCCAGAATAAAAAGTGTGTGTACACACAAATCAAGTAGAAGAACAGAAAAACCTCAAACATCTCTGTTCTGCATTGTTGCTCTCAAAGGGTGTATAATTAGAGCGCAAAAAAAAAAAAAAATCCCAGAGAGGTTAGCAGCAGTTGTCATTAAAATAGGTCAAACAGCTCTCTTCTAAAGCTGAGGCACTTTCAAATCATCTCTCGCCCCTACTCTCAGGAAATCGTGTGCTCGGAGGAGTGCAGACAAGCCTGTTTGAGCTACAAAAGGCGATAAGAGGCCTCCATTCAGGCTGGCTTTCAGCCATGAGAACTGAAGCATCAGCACTGACACGCACACTCAAACAGCGCCTCCATACCCACAGCCACACAACAATAGTCATTGTCAGACCTTCCTCTACAACGAGCTCAGGCACAATAGAGCTAGTCTGTGCTTGGAGGAAGTGATGGAGTGATTGAATGACGCACCTGGAAAAGCCTGGTGAAGATGTCGAACTCAAAGACGGAGATGTAGTCATTGCAGGTGAGGTCGATGGTGGATTTGAGAGCCATGGCCTCCAGGCCCGAGCTGATGGGGTGAAACTCATGCAGGGCCTGCCGGAACACCTTCCAAGGCACGATGGTCCTGAAATTCAGATTATGTAATCAGAATTCTGTTCTTTAAGCATGTCAAAGTCCAATTTCTTTTGTTTTTCCATGAAAATGTGGCATGTTAATCTGTAACGAGAACAAAGAACACATTAAGCGTCTCACTTGTCCCCGAACGATCTTCTCCAGAACTCTGCGGCATCCGCTTTGGTGATTCTGAAGTTATCCCCTTGAAACAGGCCGTTGGGAAAGATGGCTTTGAGCTCGGCGAGCATGTGACTGAATATCAGCGACAATTTCGTCAGGTTCCGTCTGAAATAGAGGAAAAAAGAATAGTTTTATTTTTATTGTGTGGTTTGATAAATCCATAAAACGGTCTCTGTAATTTAATAAAAAGGCATTTTAAGACCAAGTAAAGAAATTGAATGAAACACAATACATCAAAATGGTCTCTAAATGTAAATGTCTTGTATTAAAATCGCTTCAAAGTTTGAAAATACAACTTACAACAGCTCTCCACTATCTTTTTTCAATTCAATTCATTTCAATTAAAAAAAAAAAGGCTGGAATACCAACCACTAGAACACGTACAGAAACACGCTGTTTTCATGCATGTCTCTTTAAATGCAAATGAGCTGCTGCTCCCTGCCCCCTTTTCCAGAAGAGAGACAGAACGCATTTAGGCCACGCCCACACCGGGGGGGGGGGGGACAATCCAATGCTCTCCATTGACTTTGTATTGCGGGAAGTTGCCTCCTTGTCATTTCTGACTTATAACTAAAAGCAGAACAATGTCTAAAAGCTATGTGACAAGGTGTACAGCAAACAAGCTAAAAAACCCAGAACTATATTTTTATAAGCTGTCGCCCCAAAAAACGAGCGTTTAAGGACACAAAAGCAGAGCGCAACATGTGATATTACTCTGAGAACTGCGCCCACTGGAGGGAAACATAATCGGCATCAGGAACCATTCATTATTTTTAACCTTGTACACCTTGTCACATAGCAGCTTTTACACATTGGTCTGTTTTTTGATATAAGTCAGAAATGACAAGGAGGCAGCTTCCCGCAATACAAAGTCAATGGAGAGTGTTGGATTGTTTTCCACCCCGGTGGGTGTGGTGTTCAGATTATGATGCGTGTCGCGCTCTGTCTCTAGGGCTGTGCCTTTACTGCTTGTACATCAGATAGGTACTCTGCCAAAAAACATCTGTTCGGTTTTGATTATCATGGCTACTGCGCTGAAATCATGCGTTTTAAAAAACCATATCAGTTTAAACTTCTGATATACGGTTTTCTGAGCGCACACATCCAAAGCACACACACAGAAAGTGGCTGTTACACGGCACATGAGTACTAAACTAAGTTCTCTTTCATGTCTTATTGCACTTAAACGGTCAAATACACACAAGTTTGTTAAAAACACGAGTTAAATAAAACAGTCGGTTATGTCTGTGAAAGTAAACAGCTGGGAAAAAAAAATTGCATGTTTATATTAGATCTGTGTGGCAGCTCTGTAATATACAGTAAATAAATCAATAAATCCACTGCTCTCGTCTCCTCTGAGTCGAAGACAGAACAGTTAGTATGCTTTGCTCAAACTTTTACCATGGTGTTTGAACTGGTACACTGTTGTTGCTTGCGAAAACACAATGGTGGCGCCGTGGGTGGAAACTTACAGATTAAGGGGCGGTAATATTACAATAAGATCTCCTTTCTACGTCACGGGGCAACAAAGTTTGAGTGGCTAGTTTTTTCACAAGCTTGCAGAGAAAGGCTTAACAAAACATTTTTACTGGGTTGCTCCTTTTCTGGGATGGTAGATGCACCGGGGACCTGATTATAGCACTTAAACACAGAAAAAGTCAGATTTTCATGATAAGCAATGTTTAAATCTGAACATGAAATATGAGGTGTCTCATCAAGAGCGATAATAGAAGTTATTTCTCCAAAATCAGCACAGAAATGTGAAAACATCAGCAGATTTTGGAGTTGAGCTTGGTGGTGATTGGGTATTTCTGTGGCTGGCGGGCACAGTGAGGGAGCGCGCTAGGCCCATATCAGCAAGGACTGAATGCCTGCTGCATTTTTCTGATTCCACCGACTCTGGGCACATGAGCTCAAGGCAGGCAGGCGAGAGCAGGGAGGGTCGTGCTGCACGGCAGGGGGAGGAAGTGGAAAGAAAGCCATGATTTACAGGGCAGCACAGTGGGGGATTGTACAAGCGCTCCAGCCTGGGGAATTGACATGCACAAGAGAGAGTCTGAGTGTGGCAGCGCCACAGCTGCCTCCAAAAAGTCACAGTCCTTACTTAGACTACAAGGAAAAAAAGTGAGAAAAGCGGTGTAAAAAAAAAAAAAAAAGCAAGAGTGGAGTGTAACTACAAGAAATGAGAGCAAGCAAGTGAGAAAAATAGCTTGCACAAAAAAAAGTTTCTGTTTCTCTCATAAGCAATAACTCTTCTTTGTGAAGGGCTCTTCGGATTAGCGCTGAAAAAAAAAAAAAAAAAAAGTTTCATCTTCGACTAATGTGTTGCATTTCATATGCTTCCTCTGGTCATAAAGTGCCCCAAACAAAATGCACTGATAAAATTCAAGCTTAAAAATAAAAATTCAATAAAAATGAAATGACAGATTATGAGAAAGTTTTACTTCCAAAACTGAATACTACTACTACTACTACTACTACTACTACTACTATTACAACAGTTGTTGGTCTTCTTCTTAATAATAATAAAATAAATTTAAAATAATATTTCATTACTATTAAAGGTAATAATAAAACAAAATGTAGCATTCAAATAGGCATGCATTTTATCATGTGCATCAAGTCCGGATAGCACAGTGTACAACCAGTAATCACTTTGCTATAAAAAAAAAAAAAAAAAAAAAAAAAAAATAGATAGGGTAGACGCCATATTTAATTTAATGTACTGCAACACCTTAAATTCCCACTGGCTTCATAACTTGCGTTTACATACTTCTTTATCTATGGCTCTGGGAACAGTTGTTTGTGGCAAATGGGTGCCAATGTGCCCTCTGGGGAAGCCAGCTGTGCCATGTTTCCTCTCTCCAACAGGACACATAAGAGGACTTTGGCAATGACATTTGTGTGGTGAGGCTACAGGCCTTTGTACAACCAAATTGTTTGCGAGCACGTGCATGCTTGAAAGAGTGACACTCACAAGTGAATAAAGTGAAGCATGAAGGAGATCCAGGACACGTTTGACTCTGTATATTTACGTAGATTTAAACCTTAAGAGAGAAGAGAGGCTTTCGGCAGGAGATTCAAACTAAGTAGGGCACAGATGCACAGAAAGCCCAGGCTCATGCAGCAGAGCTCGCTCAATCACTCACTAAAGCTGTCGTACGAGGACGGCGCTTGAGAGCTGCACTCAGCTAATCCCAGAGTCAGAGGCGTCACTCTTCAGAACAATAACCCAAGCCCTCATGCTGACAAACAATCACATGTCTTTGAATTGGCTAATTCACATCAGAAAGGGAAAACCAACACATCCTATGTACAAATAATATGCATGCATTTCTACTGCACAGAATGCTTACACAAATAAGTCAAATGAGTCAAATGTCCAATTATCCGAATGAAACACTGCATCTGCTGAAAAATGTACAGCCAGTGGACACCTAGCTATCCCATAAGGCCTTGAGGAGTTGTTAAAAACAAAATAAAACAAAATAAAATTAGCCAGGCTGGATGCCCTGTTTAATTTGATGTATTATTAAAACAAAAAAAATCAATTATGTGTTCAAATACGCACGCATTTCTACTACACAGTAGGCCTTTTGGAGCAAAACAAAAATGAAGCATAATATTATTATTATTATAACAAATCAATTATGTGTTCAAATATGCATGCATTTCTAATACACCATAGGCCTTTCAGAGCAGTTAAAAATAAAGTAAAATAAAAATACAACTACAGTAAAAAAAAAAGAAAGTAAAATATATGGAGTATTTAATTTGATGTAAACAACAATGAAACTTATTACTATTATAGATGTACAGTGATAGATGGGATTTATGAACAGTATTGATTATTCAGCCAACAAATCATTGAAAATACTGAAAAGTTTTCTGAAAAAATTCCAGTGGATAAAATGTAAATTAATTGATTAGCTATAAAAAATTATGCAACATTACCCAATGACATTAACTTCAACTGAAAAAATAAATAATATAGGCCTGTAGTATGTCACAACATTGGTTTCTTTGGCACTGCACTAAATATGTATATGACTAAGGTTAAAGTAAGGTTAAAGTAAAATTGTGATAAAAACAACACCTGGGTAAAAGTCATCAGTAAACAATGGGATCAGTCTTTATCTCCAGGAAACCTACTTTTATCAATGGTCAAGGTTCATGCATTTCAGTATGGGAATTCGGACACAGCCATAGCGCTTCATTATTGCTTTTTCATGTTTGCTTGCATTAAAACAATTCATCTGACCCCTCCTCCTCCCCAATCTCTCGGTTGGCTGGCCTCTCCTTGCCGTTGCTGTAGGCCAAGCCCTGCCTAGATACTGTGCTTTTGTCAGCTTCCCTCCTCTTTTGGCCTGACCTTTGACCTGCAGCTGGCTGCTCCCTTCCTGTTTCCTGTTTTCTATGATAAAACAGCCAAGCCAACTGGAGGAAGCAAGAGAGGTCTGCTCGTGCCCACGGCTAATTATCAAAGAGTCTACAGTCCAGAAGTGTCACACCTTTCAGTCTCCCTTTAGTGCTGACCTCCATTTATCCACACGATCAAAAAAACACAAGGGCCAGTTTGCACTAATTTACACTAGCATTGCTCAACTAATGCACATTTCAAAAGCCAACTTCCCCATAACTTCTAACATTTCCCCAAATATTAGACCTGTAGGTGTCTAAGGAAGTGACTTTCTCTGCCGCTGGACACTATTTATGTCTAAACACTGTGTTCGTGAGAATATGCGAACAGATCATGGATTCCGTGTTTCCTTGTCAACGCAGCCACCCTTTGACAAATTTAACTGTCCGGAACTGGCTTCACACCGGATCTCTGTCAGGAAGTGGTGGTGACAGCAGTCATACACCCAAGCAAACACACACACACACACACACACACACACACACACACACACACACACACACTCACTCCTTTAAATAAAACACATTCACACAAACAAATTGTGTTCATGGTGATCTGACGCTGTCTATTCCCACCACTGTGTCATATAAGGTGACTTCCAGAGAAGCGGTCCTCTGGTGGGATGCAGGACTATTTTAATAAATGCAAATAATATAATGCAACTACGCATACAATCACGGATGACTGTGATAGCAAAATAAATAGGCTTTAAAAGGGTGGAACAATATATCCTCATCCAAGTTACTCATCTGACACACGATAGAACCTATTCAAATGAAACGGACACAAACATGGACAGGTTATGTGGCATGCCATTATTTCCCAAAACAAAACCAGACTAAATATGTAAAGAGACATTTAAAAACCAAATTTGTTGATTTCCATTTTCAACTTATTTTATGTTTTTACACACACTAGCTTCAAAAGTTTGGGGTTGGTAAGTTTTATGATATTTATGTTAAAATAGAATTTATTCCTGTGATGCAAACCTGAATTTTCAGCAGTCATTACTTCAAACTTTAGAGTCACATGATCCTTCAGAAATTATTCTAAATATCAAGAAATATTTCTTATTATCCAAGACGAAAACAGTTGTGCTGTTGAATATTTTTGTGGAAATACTGGCCCCAAACTTTTGAATGGTAAAGTATGGTTTATGGTAATATTAATTTCATTCAATATTTGATTTTAAGGATACTGTAGCTAGATTTATAACTAATTTCAGGATGGTGATAGATCACTACTTGAAATTTGGGCCTTCACTCTTAAAAATAAAGGTTCCAAAAGGGGGTTTTGCACAGCGATGTCGGCATAGAAGAACCGGTTTTGGTTCCCAAAAGAACCTTTTTCCACTGCAAAGAACCTTTTGTGGAATGAAAAGGTTCTATGGATGGTAAAGGTTCCATTGATGCCAATAAAGAACCATTATTTTTAAGAGCGTTGAAGCAAGAGTCAATGGGGTCCAACAAGTTTGGAATGACATGACAGTGAGTAACTGATGACAGAATAATCATTTTCAGATGAACTTTCCCTTTAAAAGAGCAGTATTTTAGAGGAAGAACTAAAGAACAGACTGAATTCCAGTTTAACATAACCCTTGACTAGGAAACAAGAGAAGTGTAACTTTGAAATCGAAAGAGATGGCAAAGCATGCCTTTTTTCTGCTATGTCTTCAGACAGAAGAGGAGAACAACACAGCAAGAGTATGAGAGCTGCATTATCAATTAGTGTTCAGTCCGCCAGTGTGTTCAGTAGGCCATAAATAAATACAGTGTCCCTACTGCTAGTGTGTGGCTCTCAAACGTGCTTAGCTGGGCTCGGCTAGGCTCTGTGTGGAGCGAGATGCAGGACGTAGTAACTCGAGCTGCAATACAATCCTCGGACGTGTTAACAATGTTTCCACCCGAAACGCTCCCTGTGTGCGCTAACTCATGAAAAACAGACAAAACTATGTCTTTGACGGAAGTTTAGACGTGATTATCACTTAGTTCATGACACTGAAGCATTGGCTGCTCAGCTCTATTGCTTTCAGGCTTGTTGGTTCCTGTGATCCCTTGAGAACCATATAACTCACTAAACAATGAATGATTAATACAAAGAAAGCTTAATTAACACCCCACATGTGAGCCTTGAGCTACACCTCCAGCATGATATTTTAAGTCTTTGGACCAAAGACGCTTACTATCAAAAAAAAAAAAAAAATTGGCTTGTTTGATAGCATCTTTTGTTTGTGTTGTTTGATGGCATTGGGTTTCCTCTGATAAGAGTAGGAGGTACTAAATTTAAATTAGAGCTAAACCGCAAAACACGGGTGATCATTGGCTACAAGTTTATTTATTTTTCCACCAGCCTATAGATTTACTTACTGTCGGAAATATACACAAACAAAACAAAACAAAAACTAAAAGACAAAACTAGAAAACAAAAACAACAACAAAAAAAAAAAAAAAAAAAAACGCAAAACACAAACCGAAACAAAAGAAAAAACACATTT
>JAFVLL020024526.1:0-24304 GCA_021397915.2 Tor tambroides | reverse complement strand
TTGACCTTTTTTTTTTTTTTTTTGGACTGACGTTATCAACTGAGTGAAGTAAAAACATGCGTGTTCTCTTTTGTTGGACAACAGGTTTATAAATGCTTCCCATTACAAGTTGCTTTTTCCAATGCACATTGCAAACTCAACCTCGCAGCACTTTTAGAGAAAGAGTAGTATTTACAGAAAACCACACTGTGCATATATTTAATTAGAAAACGCAGCCTTTGTGATTTCATAATCACACATTGTAATCCTAACTTAAACATGGAATTTATATCAATAAATCTTTGTTCAAATGTGAAGGGAAGATTTTCTCATAAAGATGCTGCTCAAATAATTTCTTACTCACTCATGATTGTGCTGAGGAATCACTGCTAGATGGATGTTTTGTATTCATAATGGTGCAATCATATCCATTTTTATTGATTTACCTCATCTCTCCACGTAATGGTGTTCAGTGCCTCGACTCTGGCAACTGTAATTTATCCCCCTCTAATAAACCTGCCATTTCTCTTGAATTACACAGCATTATTCCCAAAAGTGAATCTCACTCACAAAGACAAATGCTTGATAGGAAAGTACATGTCACTGCAGCTATCCTTTAGTAGACAGGAAGAGTGAGCTGTTGGTGAGGCGCCAAACATGCATTAGTGAAAGACTCTATTTTTTTTGTTTGGTTTTGAATAATTGTAGCTCTCTCTTGGCTCACTTGGCAGCATTTTATTTCACCTTTGTTGTTTCATCTGATGAATTGGCTCAGACGTAGAGCGGATTATTCTATCAGCCGTCGTGGCATTCCCTGGCAAACTTAGTGTGAAATCCGATGCAATAAAGGCTGCTTCTGTAACTAAGGTGAGCGATGTTGCCCCACTGATAGCAATCAAGAATATTTTATGGCACATTTTCATGCACAAATGGGTGAGGAAATTGGTTTCGTCCTACAGTTGTGTTAAGGTGAATCACATTTTCCTGGCTCTATCTGCCAGGTAAGAGGTTGTCTTTGGGAATCATCAATTTCCAGTGCCTTCACGAGGGAGAGAAAACCCTAGGCAGAGAAAAAGACTGCCAGCAAATGCATCTATATCAGCTGTGGATGAGCAGCGTGAGTGAGCCAACAGAATTAATGAAACACAGCTGTGTCTGTGTGTGGCTTTCATGGTACGTCTATAAGGAATAAATGACTCTTCTCAAAGTTGTCACTGATATGAAAGCTGACAAGTTTTTTTTTTTTTTTTTTAAAGCAATTTGAATGAACAAACGTAAACAAATGAATGAACAAACAAATAAATATATATTTTTTTAAATCATTAATTTTAATATTATTTGATTTGGCATTCATTTAGAATGAGAGAACTGGGTCACAATCTGAATACTTTTGCAGGTCTGTAAAACATTATATTATATTATTATATTATAATTGTAATTGTAATTATAATTGATGCATATGTTGAAGCAAAAAATGTTACGAGCATCCCAGTCTTCCCTAGATGTACAGTAGTTTATTTTATTTTTTATTTTATTTTATTCTATTATTATTATTTATTTATTTATTTATTTATTTATTTATTTGTTTGTTTATTTATTTTCAAAGAGTGAGCTTGTGGGAAATGAAATTCAAGTAGTTTTCCCCTACAGTATAAATTGCAGTTTTGATTGGCTTTGATTGGATTGGATCAGGAGCTGGAAAGTCACAGCAGTACATCTGCAGAGGAAATTTAGGATAATTTTACCCTTGATTGGGAGAATCCTAGCCTTAAAATATGTGGGTGACATTCATGAAAATATTTTTTTTTTCTTAATTAATTTTTAAATTATATAATTGTATTGGAATTTTGTGGAGAAATTTGTATTTGTTTATGCTGTAACAAATGGGGCTGGTGGCCAGTCATCCAACCACCAGAGGGAGCCCTCTCCAGAGTACTAACTGTGTTTCTTCGTTGGTTACTTCCTGTTTGACACCATATTTAAACAACGCTGTATTAAGCTCTCACTGTGAAGTAATGCTAGTTTCACTGCCTTACCAAGCGTTCTTTCTTCATTTTGTTTTGCCCTCTTGTTATGACCATTGTGCTTGCCTGTTGACCATCGCCTTTCAGACTACTGCTTCTACTTTGCCTTGTTGGACTGACTTCCCAATTGTTTGTTCTTGCCTGTCCCTCTGACTACGATACTGCCTTGTGTTTTGGATTTGTTGCTTAGTGTCAATAAACTTCCCGCATTTGGATCTACATTGTCTCCATGTCGTCACCTCCGGCTCCCTCACAGAATACTTCACCTAACATCGATCCAGCAGAAGTTTGTCAGTTACAAGTGGCGTTCGCCTATCAGAGTGAAATGCTAACAGGATATCAGGAGCAACTGATGCATCTAAGAAACGCCAACGACAGTCTCACTCAATACATCCGCTTTCTCCCCGCTCCTCAAAGCTCTCCAGTAAGACTCGCTTTACCTGACAAGTTAGATGGCTCGCCAGAATTATGTCGCGGGTTAACTCGCCAGTGTAAGATTTTTTTCGCCAGTCAGACTGAAACCTATGATCAAGATACCAAGAAATGTGCAGTGTTGATGTCGTTATTGACCAGACGAGCCTTAGATTGGGCATCCACTGTTTGGGAGAGTGATGTACGCATACAATCTTCGTTCGAACGTTTCATCTCCCAACTCCATGAAGTTTTCAAATATCCTGAGGGGGGACAGGAAATTTCTGATCAGTTAATGGATCTCAAGCAGGGGAACCGCACCGCGACAGATTATGCGATTGAATTCAGAACACTGGCTGCCCAAAGCGGGGGGAACGAGATCTCAAGGCCGTATTCAGGAGAGGGCTTAATGCAAAATTACAGAGTTGGCATTCAAGGCGGTGGATTCCACCTTAAATGAGTTCATCACTCTCGCCATCAAAATCGATAATTTGATGCGCATGCTCCTCGCTCATGCAGATTTATGTCTGCCAGCACTGAACAAGCCCAGACACGTCTTGACTCTCCTGAACCTATGCAGATCGCTGCGACTCGCCTCTCCTCTGAGGAAAGAGATCGGCGTCAACGGAAGAACCTTTGCTATTACTGTGGAGAGGAGGATCACCGCAATGCCATCTGCCCACACAAGACCAAGAAAACCCCTGCACATCATTACGGTGTCATTCTGGGCCACCCTTGGCTAGCGGTTCACAACCCCATCATTTCCTGGAACCATGGTGAACTTGTACAGTGGTCTGCATATTGTCTAAACAACTGCCTAACAAGAACCCTGTAATTTCCCTGTATTCAACCAGCATCGAGAGCCCCGAAACTGGGACCCAGACTTCACTACCCACTAAAATCGGTTTATGCCGATTTTGCTGAGGTGTTCAGCAAATTCAAGGCCACACAATTACCTCCACATCGACCTTAGGACTGTGCGATTGATCTACTCCCAACACGTTACCTCCTAAAAGCAAGGTATACCCTTTCTCACGTCCTGAGACCCAGGCCATTGAAACGTACATAGATGAAGCCCTCGCATCAGGTTACAGTCGACCTTCCACATCACCGGCCGCCGCTGGGTTCTTCTTTGTTGAGAAGAAAGATGGCGGGCTTCGCCCTTGCGTCAACTATCAGGAGCTAAACAACGTCACAGTCAAGTACAGATATCCTTTACCATTGGTTCCGTCAGCATTGGAACAGTTACGTGAGGCACAAATTTACTCCAAGCTTGACCTCAGGAGTGCTTACAACTTAATTCGAATCCGAGAGGTAGATTAGTGGAAAACCGCCTTCCTAACCACTAGGGGGCACAACGAATATTTTGTTATGCCATATGGGCTAGCCAACTCACCAGCTGTTTTCCAGTCCTTCATCAACGAAATCTTCCGTGACCTGCTGAACAAGTGCATCGTCTGTATCGATGACATAGTGATCTATTCACCCAACCTGGACCAACACATCAAGGATGTCAAGACAGTTTTGACACGCCTGCGACAGCATCAACTTTATGTGAGTTCCACATCCGTAAGACAACCTTCCTAGGATACATCGTCAGCCATCAAGTTGTTGAAATGGATAATTCTAAGGTTCAGGCAGTCACAGAATGGCCTCTTCCCAAGACAATAAATTTACTTCAACGATTCCTAGGATTCGCTAACTTTTACCGCCGATTCATTCGTAACTACAGTTTAATCGCAGCCCCCCTAACTTCACTTTTAAGGAGCAAACCCACTAAGCTCAGGTGGAGTCCAGAGGCGGTCAAGGCTTTTGAAAAACTCAAGACCAGTTTTACCACAGCCCCCATCCTGAAACATCCAGATCCTGAACTACCCTTCATAGTGGAAGTGGACGCTTCAGATTGTGGTATCGGCGCGGTGCTCTCACAACGACATGGCAGTCCAGGCAAGCTACATCCATGCGCCTTCTTCTCCCGTAAACTAAGAGCTGCAGAGAGGAATTACGATGTGGGCAATAAAGAGCTACTCTCAATGAAAGCGGCATTAGAGGAGTGGCGTCACTGGCTTGAGGGAGCCGTTCACCCCTTCCAGATTATTACTGACCACAAGAATCTGGAGTATATCAAAGGAACCAAACGAATGAACCCAAGGCAGGCCCGTTGGTCATTGTTTTTCACCTACTTCAATTTCTCTGTCACTTACCGACCAGGCAACAAGAATCTCAAAGCAGATGCACTTTCTCGCAGACATGACATTGATCAAGGCAACCAAACCGTTGTTTCCATCCTTCCACCCACCGTCATCATCGCTCAGATCAGTTGGGACCTTATGGAGGAAATACAACGAGCACAACAGGATGAACCACCTCCACCAGAATGCCCACCCAACCGACAATATGTCCCCCAGGCTCTCCGTGATCGTACTCTCCAGTGGGTGCACACTTCTCTAGGCTCTGGACACCCTGGAATTCATCGGACTACAACTCTGGTGCGAAATGCATTCTGGTGGCCTACCATGAACAGAGACATCACTAACTTTGTCAAGTCCTGCACTACCTGCGCTCAGACCAAGACCCCACGTGAACTTCCCACTGGTCTGCTACAGCCTCTGCCCATTCCTCACCGTCCCTGGTCACATTTATCCATAGATTTTATTACGGACTTGCCTACCTCCAACGGTTTCACGACCATCCTAGTAATCATAGACCACTTTTCAAAGGCGTGCAGACTGGTACCACTGAAGGGACTACCCACAGCCACGGAAACCGCCCTTGAGCTGTTTCAACATGTATTCAGGATTTACGGAATTCCAGAAGACATTGTATCTGACCAGGGGCCCCAATTCACTTCCAAAGTGTGGTGGGCGTTCTGTAAACACCTGGACATCAATGTCAGTCTAACCTCTGGATATCATTCCGAGTCAAATGGTCAAGTTGAAAGATTAAATCAAGAGATTGGGCGTTACCTCAGGTCTTATTGCAGCCGAGAGCAGGACAAGTGGAGCGAATTCCTTCCATGGGCAGAATACGCTCAAAACTCTCTCACCCATTCTTCTACAGGTCTCACCCCCTTCCAGTGTGTGCTGGGCTACCAACCTCCTATGATTCCTTGGTCAGGAGAACCTTCCATGGTGCCATCGGTGGATGACTGGATCAAGCACAGCGAACGGGTGTGGGACAGTGCTCATATGAGGCTTCAGAGAGCAGTAAGATCCCAAAGGATCCAAGCAGATCGCAGGAGGTGTCCTCACCCCAACTATCAACCCGGCCAGAGAGTCTGGCTCGCCACCCGAGATTTCCGACTACGACTACCGAGCAGGAAGATTGCCCCAAGATATGTTGGACCTTTCAAGATTCTAAAACAGATCAATGCAGTTACATACCGTTTGGAGCTTCCTGCTGAATATCGCATCTCTCCTTCATTTCACGTCTCCCTCCTGAAACCGGTCCACCCGGCATCTGACCCCGGCACCTTGGTCCCTGAGCCTCCTCCACCCTTGGAGATTGACGGCACACCTGCATACTCGGTTAACGAGATCCTGGACTCACGCCGCAGAGGGGGTCAGTTGCAATATTTGGTGGACTGGGAGGGCTATGGACCAGAGGAGAGATCTTGGGTGGCCTCCAAGGATATATTGGACCCATCTCTGATCCAGGGATTTCACCGACGGCATCCCAGCCACCCAGCACCACGTCCCAGGGGTAGGCCAAGGAGAAGAACATCTGGAGGTGTTCGTAGAGAGGGGGGTTCTGTAACAAATGGGGCTGGTGGCCATTCATCCAACCACCAGAGGGAGCCATCTCCAGAGTACTAACTGTGTTTCTTCGTTGGTTACTTCCTGTTTGACACCATATTTAAACAACGCTGTATTAAGCTCTCACTGCGAAGTATTACCAGTTTCACTGCCTTACCAAGCGTTCTTTCTTCGTTGTGTTTTGCCCTCTTGTTATGACCATTGTGCTTGCCTGTTGACCATCGCCTTTCGGACTACTGCTTCTACTTTGTTTGAATTGTTGGACTGACTTCCCGATTGTTTGTTCTCGCCTTTCCCTCTGACTACGGTGCTGCCTTGTGTTTTGTGATTTGTTGCTTAGTGTCAGTAAACTTCCCGCGTTTGGATTTACATTGTCTCCATGTCGTCACCTCCGGCTCCCTCACAAATGCATTATTTTATATAATGTTATTATATTTAATCCAGTAATACACTGTACTGCACTGTTTAAATGTATGTCAACATAAAATTTTATTTCCAACCCATTTTATTTCCACAATGACATTTCTGAATGAACAGGACATTCTGTGTAGAGTGGGACATATCCATCAGCAGTTGATTGAATGGCAAAATACATGCAATATTGATTTGTTATTCATGCCATTTGAGGGTCCATGCTTAAAGCAATACGAATAGTGAAGTGGATGTAGGGAAGCAAAAACCAGAAAACAGGAAACAGATGGTATTTTGAGCATGTGTTATACACAAAGTAACACTGGTTTCCAGCTAACAGATGGTGGTTTAGGGGTTAGACATCAAACATGTGGATTCAAAGAAAAACAATCAAAAAATCAATATATAAAGTCAGAACATCAACAATCTGAGGTGCAAACCATTGTCATATAATAACAGATCTTGTAATAAAATCCCTTGCTGTTATAAACTTTAGACGTGATATCCAGGATTAAGTGGAAAAAAAGGAAGTTGAACATGAGAAAAGTTATTAAATTATTGATTCCGGAGACTGATGATATGTTGATCTATGTTCTTTGCTCTGCCATTGCAGACAGATCCCATGTGACGTGGAAAGCAAAAGAAGAATCAAGTGAGCACAGGAACACAAAGGAGGGAAAGAAGAGGATTTATTTATTGATTTATTTAATCATAACTGGAAAAATGGGCTATTTTGCACTTGATAGGGCTTGAGTATTTTGTATAAATGGCTTTTGTCTTCAGTATCACAGATCAACATGATACCTACATTAGATTTAGCACAAAACATTTTGTTTTTGCAAACAAACACTCTACTGCATCCATGAAAGTCAGAAACTACAAACGTCCCTTTTTTTCTGAAAACTTCATAAGTGTAAGGTGCCGCCTTTACCTTCTTTAGTGTTCTGCCCATAAATTATGAATGAACAATGCAACCACCACTCATCTCAAGCTAAGTCTGATGAAAACATGAAAAGCTAAGTTCATGAAAACATTTTCAAGAGGAAAATGTTAAATATTGGAACCATAAAAAAAGGACTTTCGAATGCAGTGGTCTCAGTGCTAAGTTTGGTAACATTTCACAATAGGAATAAAAAAAAGTTATTTTTTAGTTTGCCTGATTGAAGAAGTTTAAACAAATTCAACCTCATTTAGGTTAGTTTTTTTTTTTATGGTTTATGATGAATTCAGGAGTGTGTGCACCTGAAAGCATGATGTTTACAGCAAAAATCACATGAGAGTTGATTTACTTCTAAACTGAACATCAAGAGAAAGAAAGTATACAGAAAATATAAACATTGCACAGTGAGAAGAAACTGCTGTTGCTATATAAAAAAAAAACTTATTGAAATTTGTAAGAATTATTGAACAGTACTTCACTTTTTGTCTACAGTTTTATGAATACTGAGAATTTTATGGGGGGAAAAATGTTAGTTTCCATTGTTAGAAATGCATGAGGAATATTAATTTACATCAACTCATCAAGATGTTTTGGTGTTACACAAGAAAACTTTTCTAGAGCAATATACAGGAAAACATTGCTAGAGCAGTGTTCCATTGTAAGATTGAAAATATAAAAAAAATAATTTAGCTTTATTTCCATATGTCAGTTGGTTTGATGAATGGGAATAGTCTGCAGCTTTGGAGGGTCTTTTGAAGAGCAATACTATTCACTTCTGTCAACCAGAGCAATCAGACTGAAAGAGTGATTGCTTCCATGCTGGATTCCTAGTAAAGTGCAAGACCTGTCAAGTCTGAAGTACACTCATATTATTTCAGGATGCATTTGTTTCTATTTCAGGGTCCCAGGGAAAAAAAAAAAAAAAAATCCATGTCCAATTAACATGCAGCGGCATCTTGCCAATTGATGTTGCCATGCCAGTGGGGAACAAACGGTATCACATTCTGGTAATGAGCTAGAGCTGAAAGAGGAAAAAAGAAGACCTTAGATTCATACCCCCCTCACCTCTTGAGCTCAGGTACATGGATTCATAGCAAATGTGAAGGCTGTCTCTGTCTAGTCTTTATCCTAATAAAAACAGTTTGGCTATAAAGTTGGACTGGCAGGGCTTACATAAATACACGCAGAAGGAGTTTGTATAAAACATGCCTTCAAAGCATGAAAAATAGTTGTTTGTGTAGGTTATGTTAGTCTTTGGTATTCTAGTGAACTTGTATTGAACTACACAAATGTCAACAAGAGTCAACAAAGGCTTTGCATGTGAGATCACTTAAACAAGAAATAATTTGACCACACCTGTGTATGCTGTGTTATTGAAATTACTGATTCAATTTGATACAGTGATGTCAAATAGTGTATTTTTTTTTTTTTTTTTTTTTTATAAAATCCACTCAGATGATTTAGATGATAACGCATGAAGCACATTTTTAGGTGAACCGTTTTTTAATGTACCTTGTGTTCATGGGAGGGGATATTTTATTTAGTTTATTTACTAATAATAATAATAATAATAATAATAACAGTAATAATAATAATAATTATTATTATTATTATTATTATTATTTAAATTAAGCAGGGTCCAACTTCGCTAAACAGGTAATGCTAATTACAGTGACTTTGAACAAAACAAAACAATTTATAACAAGGCACTATGAAAAAAAAAATTGAAAAGAGCTAAAACATCTAATAAATCCAAAGAGCAATTATTTCCTCACCCCCCATATGTCACCATGCTTAAAACAACATCAACAACAACAACACAAAAAAAAACAGTTAAATTATTCAGTTGCAAGAGCTTTTGAGTATTTCCCCAGCCACAACACTGTATAGTCCAAGCACAATGTGAATTTCATAGTGCTTACAACAGCTATTTTAAAATTTGCACTTCATAAAAGTTCACTATGTCTACAGAAAGTCGACTAAATGGACAATTTTATGCAGTTCTTTTGCAAAGTTAAACAATAGAAGCAATATATATATACACTATAGTGTAAATTTACTGTATTGTTTTTGGTACAGACGAGATTTGCCTCATATGTACAAAAATATTTTGGGCTGATTTATGAAATGCACCAATTTACACTACCAGTGCCTGACAACAGAAAAGATACCAACGCTAGCATTCCCTAGAACCTTGCCCCATACCGCTATGCCCTATCCATAACACATCATATATACATTGCTCAAAAACCACATGAATTCTGCATTGCATTACTGAAATGATTCTGGGCGGACTGTAGCATTATACATGCATGCATGCCTGAAGAGCGGGTGCACAATGTAGAATATAAATCCCCCTCTGACTGGCTGCCTGCTTGCGTGACTATTTCTGTGACCTCGTGCTGCATGCGCTAATAATTAAAACATGAGCTTTTGGTCGGGGGTCTGCTGGCTCGGGTGCCATGACGGACAGAGTGCTCTACCAACATGCTGCCGACTCCATAGTCACCCATATCATTTGCCTCCTTAGAGGGAACAGTGACATGCACTCTTCTCCATCCCTCCAAGGACAGAGGTTTCATCTACACTCAGAATAGATCTTCACTGGACAGAATGAGAGTGAGCTCTAGGAACTGTTGGTGTGGACCCACTTTGATGTGTCGTGCAATATTTATGTGCTGTTTCTCCGTGCTGGGCAAATGGGATCTGACCTTGAGCCCTACTTACCTTGCCCAGTGCGGTGAAAATTTGTTTGTTTCCTATTATGCTGCAGTGGGGACGCAGTACCTTTAAAGTGATGAAAATGGACTTCGCTAAAATGCTTGAAGGAGACTGCATACTACAGAAATCGATAATGGAGCTTTTGGTGGATATGACTATGTAAGATGTGTTTTGAGAATATAAAAAATAAACAGTTCAAACAAGATGCAGAAAAATGGGTGTTTGCAAGAAATTGGACACACCTTAAGTTTTTTATTTATTAATAGAGGTCTACATCAGGAGACTTTAAAGTCTTAAGATACTAATATACCCAGTTATTTTCCATTTTTCTCTTAGGGGTAAACAGACGTTTGAAATACCTGAGCAGTGGTATACTATTAGCAAACATCCCAACACAGCCTATGCTGCTGGAAGCAACATTTAGATGAATGTGTAAATATGTACTGTGCACTTTCCTCTTGATAACAAAATAAACACACAAAAATGACAGTGGTGAGAAACCAGCAGTTAATAAAGCATCTGATCATAGCAATTTGGATAGCACTGAAATTTGGCTCTCCAGTCAAGCACTTTACACAATAGTTTACTTTAAATGCAATCATCTTTGCAGTACTAAACATGAATAAACAGTGTAAGTGTCACTCTTATTTAGAAATTCAACTTTAGTTTCTACTATAAAGCAGCTCTCTGCTGTGTTCATGTGTTTACTCACGTCTGACCTCAACAAACTGAACAGAACTAGAGATTCAACAAAGAAGGTAAAGCCCCAGATCACCTACCTGTTATGTAATTTCCACAGACTAGTGGCAGTTCCAAGGGTGTTTGCCAGTGGAAGAAAACTTTTTCCATAAAGTTCACTCTGGCAAGCTGTTTCCAACTTCTGAAACAAACTTCAAGTGAACTTTTGGCCTGATTTTGTTCGAAATCACCTTATAGCGGTGTGTGTGTTTTGTTTTTGTTTTTTTGCTTGAAATATATTGCCAACACTCTCGCGTTTTTCCACTATGTCCTTTGTGATGCACCATAACATTGAAATCAAGATTTGCAGTTCTCCAGTGCAGCATAAGCTTAACACAGTTAACCAACAACCCTAAAAGTGATCTCTTCAATGTAAACCACTCAAGCACTGTAAAGGTGTGAAGAAACAGGACAAGGTAGAATAACAACATCTAACGCAACAATTTTATTTTTATTTTTTAGTCACAACACAACTAGGGTGGTGAAATTTATTTCTACAACTGCCACGTGATGTTTCCATAGAATGGCAACTCAAATTAAGAGAACAGAATAAACATAATTGGGTTTTGAACTGAAGTTAAAAAAAATAAATAAATAAATAAATAAATAAAGCAATGGACAGATAGACCAGTACACCAGATCTCCTACAAACAATCTGAATTCCATGTTTGTTTCAGGGGTGAGCCAATCATCCGCACGGTTTGATATTTAAATCACCAAAATTGTGTATGGCATAATATCTTTGGATTATTAACCTATTGTGATTTGCAGAGTCATAAGGTCGACCCATTTCCCAGATGGTTGAGTTCTGTGTCAGCCTGTACAGGGTGTCCCTGCAATATGTTAATTTCATTTTCACACAGACATTTATGTAGCATACACACATTTTTTGCTCACAAATAGATGGTAAGCAATAATATAACTTGAAACAACTTGGCAATGAGATTATATCATAAAAATGACCCTGCACAAGGACCTGAATTTGTAATATTGCAAATGAAAGTATACACAATGTGAACTAACTGTCACTTGTGAAGTTCAATTAGAGTGTTATTTAACCCCAGAAGAGAACAAAAAAAGATAAAAAGAGAGGTTTAGAGTAATAGGAAGGGAGGATGAGAGGGGGGTCATGGTGGAGTGAGTGGGATAAGTCTTCCAGAGATTGATTCGTCAACTCATTGGCTTTCCCGCCTTCATCACTGTCAGCTTTACTACTTTGATCTCTCTGCCAAAACTCATTTCACACCTCTAAAGTCACATCTCTGCCACTCTATATGTCTATATGAGAGAGAAAAAAGAAAGAAAGACTCAGAGTAATTGTGTCTCTTTACTCCCAACCTCTGACACCTCTACATTTGAACTTGCCCGTTCCATCACCCCGTCTTTTGATCTCTCCTGCTGCAGTAGTCCAGGTTAACTCTGCTGGCTGGGACGCAAGTGTCTGCTGTTGATCCTGGATTAGCTTCAAGTCTGCTCCGGCTCCGTATTAGTGCTCTGAAAGAGATAATGTTTTGGATTTGAGGGTGATGTAAGATGAAGTGTTCATTAAAACATGACTGAGTCACTGCTGAATTCAGATGCAATCTGAATGCAATTCAAAGATTCACGTCCATTTTTGGAAGTGTTTTGTTTTTTTTTTTCCTTTCCCCCCTAGGTTAGATAAAAGCTATACAAGGGCAAAAACAGGGCAAAGTTGAATCTTTACATTCTAATTACTTTATATTTGTTTTATATTTAAATCATTGAAATATTTTCATATATTTTTCTTATGTATGTTCGTTATTGCGGTGTGTGTGTGTTTTTTTTTCTTTTTTCTTTTTTTCTCATAACACATTAATACCTAATTAAAGTTAAAAAAAAAAAAAAAAAAAAAAAAAAAAAATTTCTGCATTGTGACATCCCTGCATAACACTAACAATGCAAGGCCAGAGGTTCAGTTTTCAAGGAGCATAGGCCTACATATTAATAAACTGTATATGCTGAATTTCATGGAGTTTGCTGCCAAATACATAAATGCTGATGGAGTTTTGGCTAAACTGTAATGTTGTTACTGTAATGCCAAATGTTTTATTTGAAGTCACCACTATGGTGATTTGTGTTGCTTTTGCTTGGGATGTAGTATATTCTTAAATTTCAGTTCAAGCCAAGTCAAAAGTGTGACATTTGTTAATACTATGGTGAGATGTAATGTAAAATAAATTAATTGACTAGTTCCAAATTAGTCAATCTCTTCCAATCTATTAAATAAAAATAAGCAGTTATCAAAACCTATTTTAAATTAATGTCTATTTACAGATTTCACAATAGTGAAAAAGCTACTGATCAACAATAGATGCTTGATGAACATAAAAGTTGTGACATCATCAATCTTATGAAAGATTAAACAAACAAGTACCAAAAAAGTCATGCTGGGTGCCTTCATAGTGCAAATGCACTGTAGAAGTACAGGATGACATTGTTTGTTTATAGGAATGTTTGTTTTCCAAAACTAGAAGCTCACGGTATAAACAGAGATGTTTTTACATCAATCCTACAATTGTAATTCTACAGTAAATTTCAAAAAGACTACTCACAATCCAGGCAAGTTGTGGAATAGTTTGTATTTAAGGTGGTAAGTTGTTTAAAATATTACCAAAAAGGCACAGCACATTAAAGTTTTATTACAGTAAAAAAAAAAAAAAAAACAGTGTAGCCTGGCCTCCTAATATAAATCATATCCTGGACTGGATAAGAGCTATAAAGGGACATGAGACTAGCCATTATAACTTGAATATTTACTTAGAAAAAGAATGGGATGCTATTTCCTAAAAATTAGAGGTAGTTAAGGATTAGGTATAAAGACCAAAGTATACTTCACTTTTTACGTGTACGCGAGGCAACGCGTACAGTGTGTTTAACGTGAATTTCGCCATCAGAAATTAAAGAAAATACTTTGTACACGCAGGTTGCACATGCGCATTGAAGTTATATTGCAGTAATCAGTTTTTTCACATGGTGGCAACACTATCTCAGTCCGTTGTTTCACAGCAGAAAATGAAACTAAAGCGACGGAACAACAACAACAAAATAGCGGAGACTGCAACAACAACAGATGGTCGCATTGACAAACGCTTGTGAGCAAGAGGGTATGAGATAGCTCAGCTTTGGTTTAAAAGAGTTCAAAAATATTTGTTATTGGTCATAACTTAATGGGGAAAAATAGAACAGACACTGGACATGGATGAACTTTCTAAAGTGCATGTGTCGACCGCCCACGTTCGTGTACAACATCAAATGGAGTATACTTTGAAAATCTACGCGTTCGACTGTTTGCATACGCTAGCGTATGCGTACAAAAACGAAGTACTTTGGGCTTAAGACTACAGTATATCTTTTTGACAGTAATATTGCCCCAAAAGCAAAACATATCATCAAGGTAAAATCATGGTAACCTATAATCTTTTCTGTATGTTAGTTTTCATGAAGTCTGACACTTTCAGGCAAATGAACTCCACTGCTCTGGGAAGTGAAGTGATCACATTGATACACACAGTTGTCTTTAGAACACAACATATAGAAAAAAATCCACAGACTTCTGTATAATGAAGTATAGGCTCAAAGGGACTTCCTTTCCCAGATTCAGAGACAAATCTCTGCCATACCAGCTGTGTCTAGGAGCAGAAGCATCATGGGCAGTAGAGCTCCCTTTTGCAAAGTCCTATCTTCCCTACCTGCCTTCTGGGAAATTCTTTCTATCTGCACCTCCCTCCTCGCATTGTGGAACTCATGGTCTTAGACAGCTAGTCAATACTGTGGTTCAGAAACCCAGTTCATATTGTCTTTGTTTTCAGGAAGATTCCATAAAGAGCCACCTGGGAATTTCTGTCACTTTGAGTTCCCTCCTGAGGTACCCCAGCCGTCTCTGATCAAATGAGCCTCCACCCACTCCATTTCAACACTTTTCCCAGGAGTTACACACCAGTACTAGAGAGTATGTGTGTATATATTGGTGTAATGATTTCTGGCCTCAAATTCCACCTGGAATGACAATCCTTTTATTATAACTATTATTGGGACAAATGGCAAAAAAAAAAAAAAAGTGTTGAAGTCACAGAGAATAAATTTGAAAACTTTTCTTTTGACAGTTTGTTTCCGAGCCACCTTTATTCCCACATGGTTCCTTTTTTCCAATATTATTTAACTTCACACTGTTAAATTGGTTTATAGTTCACTGGCATTGTCAAATTATGCATTTTTTTATGATTTTATTGTGTTTGAGGAATATGACGTAATAAAATCTGCACGTCACCAGGTATTACAGAATCCATCTGTTGTGAAATAAACTAAACACTCTTAAATAATAATAATGATGATAATAACAACAACAATAATAATAATAATAATAATAAAAATAAAGGGAGGGAATAACTTTGATGTGTTCCATGCCAGCTCCTTATTTCAACAAAAAAATATGTGTCTTATCAGCTATTAGTTTTGTTAGTTGCTAGTAATGTGATGGGTATCTGTATTGCAATTTGCTTTGGTAAGAAATTGCATGCATGTTCATGAATGAAAATGAAAATTTTGTAGTGACTACTCAGCCACATCAAATTCACCATTAAAGATGCATGTTTGCTTTGCATCCCCTGAAGACAGCTTCATTTAATTTATATGAGCATCTCTGGATTTCATTACTTGATCTTAAAATCAAACACATGATACTCCCAAAGGTGTCTGGATATGATGATTTATGAAGGGTTTTGTATGAATAACCAATATGAAGTATTTCAACACGAAAACCTTCTGTTTGAGTCTGATAAGAAACCAACATCCTGCAGGGAATAATGGACTCAGAAACATGATCTTTATTTGTTGACACCTGAGGTTTTCTTTTGTATGAGTACGAGTCTCTTACAAATACAAATATATGAGCTGATGGGCAACAAGCCAAAACAAGTCCAGCTGGGCAAAAGGCCAAAGAGAAATGCCAGAAATCATCATGATCCTCCTCATACAGTCAAAACATTGGTCAAACAAAATTAGATACATATGTTTTTTCAAATTTTTTTTCTTCTTTTCTTTGGTAACCAGTACTCACATTTATCACAAACAGAAAAGCTGCTTTATTTATTTATTTATTTATTTATTTATTTATTTATTTTACATATGACCTTTGGAAAATCATGTAAATATACCATTACTGCATTTTCCCCCTCCTCGACAGTAATTCAAAAGTAGCTGTGAATTCTGATGAAATGCAAAAAAAAAAAATGTCTTTTTAAGTGTCATTTCAATTTTTCAACAATAATTTTGATAAAATGTGTACCCAGTAAGTATTTATCTATATTTCATGTCACTCAGGAAAGTTAGTAGTAAAACTGGATCAAGAACAACTAAGTGCCCCAGAGCAAAGATGACATATTTCAAACTGTATTCTTCCAGAGGGTCCTGTGTCAGCCAAGCAACTGTCATTGAGATGAATGAAAATGCTAACGGATAGCTTTCTCTTGACTCAAGAGATCAGAGTCATCCATCGCTGGAACAAATCTCAGTTTGTTCACAAACGAAGTGCTCCAGTTTCTTCAGTTCATTTACAATCAAAATGCCTCATTCGTCCAGTTTGTTCACAAATTACATGTCTTGCTCAGTGCCACTCCACTCGCTCATTTATTCATTCAAACTCACATCACCAACTCGCTCTGTGCAAGGGTATATTTGTTCAATGATACGCTCTGTCACAGCCCACACTATGAGTCTATTTGCTTAGTCTCTGATTTGTTCACACTATAGTCTTTACTACACACAAGTCAGTGCATGGAAGTGAACAACTTGTTCACTTAAAACACTGGTTTAAAACAATTAAAACAACACTAATTGATATTCAAACTGTGTAATGTGGTGTTGTGACACAGTGATTGATTCCCTATCTGTTAAAGGCCCTGTTCATTTAGATCTGTCTCTTCCAATCCCACAACAGCTTCCAGATGTGTTAATTGTTTCTCATTTGTGTGTAATGGATGGCAAGCTTTCTAAAAGTGGGCAGCACGCCTGGACTACGCGACAGGAAATTGTGTCACAAATGAATGCAGGTCCAGGCGTGGAAAATTTTCAGTCACAGGCTCACCCAGGTGTTTGAATTGGGATTTTGCAGAATTACAGACAAATAGTCAAGCCCTGAATCATATTTAAATAAATTTAATCATATTTAATTGCAAGTTTTTGGGATTTATCATGGGAATGTGCAAATTAGAGAGTGATTAGATATCAGTAGATATTTGTTGTGCTACTGTACGTGAAATTTGTATTTGCTGAAATGCTTCAGCAGACACCATCTGACACCGAGATTGAATTACACGTTGAAAAGATTGCCGCCAGCATGTTCGTTCTCAAACTTGATATTTTCATAGTGTGTCTTTCAAGGTTTCTTTGTTTGGTGCAACAGTGTGCCTCCCTTGCAACACAACAGGAGGCCTATAACGCATTGTTGTTGTTTTTATGACAGCTTTTTCAATAGACACTTTTATTCTTGACTGCTTTCTTGCTCAGTTGTTCTTGTGTGAGGTATGTGCCTTCTGTTTATTGAATTGCATTGGAACTTTTGAACATGGAATAACTTCTAGAAGTGAGAAAACCCAAGAGAGGGGCGTCAATGAGGCGGATGCGTCATTGTAGCCACAAAAGTGTGACACAATAGCTTTGCTTTCAAGGAGACTATAGTCAACAATTTTCTAAGATGCTTTTGACCACAAATATGTTCTAGACTGGCTTCAACCCAGCAACAAAAAAACAAAAAACAAAACAAAACAAAAAAAAAAACGTGCAGCATGTGCAACATTTTGATATTCATCGTGCATTTACTAACAAGTTAAATACTTTTAGCGTACAGTATCAGCAGATCTACTTATTTGAGATTTGCACATTGTTTTATTTATATAAATCTTAGTGAGAATATGGATAATTTATCTTTATGACTTGGTAATGTAGTGTCTTTCTCCAATGATGAGGTAACCTTTCCAACAATGGACCATGAAGAACTTGGCAGGTTCCTGCTGCCAGGTGTGCAATATAGACACTCATTTTTCATCTGTACCTGTTAAACGACCTCTATAGGGGACACTGCAGACAATAATTCATCAGGAAATTTGATTGGACACCCCATCAGAAAATGCCCAGACATCCATGATTAAAGCTCTAAAGCGACATTTAAAGGCCACTGAGGTTGACTAACTTTGGTTAAGGCTGTCTTTCCAGTATCTGTCATTACCGACCATGATGCAGGGAAGATTTGTCTTAATCTCTTTTAATCCACATTTAATATCATTAATTCATTTGACAGAAGGATAGGCATTAACATTTCTTGAATAAATTCTGTACATGAATAAATTATATTGAGCACACACTTTTTTCACCTTTTTTTTTCTTTTAATACAAAATTACAAAATATTATCTGCATAACAATTTGAATAAGAAGTTGAATTGAATAATTTACATGAATTTCAGAATGTCTTTGTATTTGGTTTACCCTTTTTGCTCAAACTGCTATGTACTTCATATGTCTGTGCAAAACCAGATCATCCAGCCCTATCTCACGGCAATTCGTACATATTTTACGAGGTGGCTAATTCATATGATTTTTGCTAAATTGTACATATTTTATGAGTTGCACAATTTGTATGAATTTGTGCAAATGACATATACCTAACCCCGCCCCTAAACCTACCCGTCACTGGGGTGTAGACAAATCATACAAAATCGTACGAGTGAAGTCATACGAATTTGTACGAATTGGGCACCTCGTAAAATACATACGAATTGGTCGTGAGATAGCTTTGGATTATCCATGTAATTCAGCATGATTTGAGAATGTTCCAAAGAGCATCTTAAATGTTTTAATCAAGCAAGGACATGTATACACTTTTGCTGGTCATAGAGCTTATTTCCTACAATAATTCAAATGCCAATGGAAAAATCCAATTGGCTTTTGTCAAGGGAATCAGTGTGATGCTAACTTCCATGTTGGCCTACAAAAATAGGTCATCCCCGCAGCACTCTATTTCCCCATTGCGACCAAACCCATGGCATGCATTAGGGGGTCTATTAAAACTCAGTGGGCTCAGGAGAGGTAAGAGAGATGCTGCCTCTGACTGAAAATTTAACAGAATACCTGAAAAGTACTTGTTTTGAGCACCATAAAATCTGAAAACAAAGTGGGTATACAGCGTTGTATTTCTTGCATTCTATGCCAAAGACTGACAAGAGAAAAGTAGCACAAGTTAAAATACTCCCCAAAGAAGGCATGTGCGCGCTCTTACCATTTTGTGGACAAACTCCCAAAACTTCACCCTAATTGGGAGCTAAATATAGGATATGAGTGACCATCTGTTTTCAATGCTGTTAACCTCAGGCCGCTTCATGCCATCTACTTACCCACTAAACTTTGAAGCACAAAAGACAAAAGATAGTCATTGTGACACTGTAAAGTGATGGAACTATGGAGCCATGTGCTTTTTCAAACCATTTTCATAGGTTTAACATTACATTATTGGCTCAGCACACGGTGTGTGAGAACAGTGTGTGAGTGACTCTTATTATAAGCAACCAGGAGCACCGAGAAATTTAGCTTTGGGTTGATAATTCCACCATATTAATCACTTGTACAGTATAGCTATACTGCAGTGCAGGAGAAATACTCCAAGTGTTCCAAAAGTGTGACAATATGGCATTTAAACCACACAGCATCATGCAGCGCTGACAGACTTGCTAGTGTTTTGATAAAACAGTGAAAAACACCACGAGAGGTGTCTGACCCATTTAAATTTGACACTCCTATGATAAGGGAATCTTAAAGGCTTAAAGGCCTTAATGGCACAAATAAAGCACTATATAAATGAGCTAATTAGCTAAATTAGTTCTTAATAGTAGTGCATTTACTTTACAGTATTTTAACTCAAAACCTGGAAATCTGGATTAAGGCTATTTAACTACAGGGAAAAGTGCATACTGCAAGGAAAATTGGGCACAGCAAATTTGGAAAGACTGGCAGGCAAGCCATTACATTTTTTTTTTTTTTCAGGGTAAGACTCAAGAAATTCAGTCATCAGTTCAGATAATCAGCAGAAGCATAACACACAATCACAAATTGCACTTGGCATCTTATATTGTCATATCATGTTGCCAAAGAAAAAGCACCTCACACAATTGCAGAAAGAATAATATTGCCTGCTGCTAGACAGAGTTAATAGAGTTCTGGATGAAAAGACATCTGAAAAGCTAAAAATAATTCCTCTTAGCAACAGTATGGTGTCATTGAGAATTGGGGATATTGCCTAGAATTTGGAAAAACAACTCACAGCGAGACTGAAATCAGCAAAGGCCTTTGATATTCAGCGGGACGAGAGCACTGACATCGCATCAAGCACCACGTTAATGGTTTATGCTCAGTACTTTTTGCTAAGTTGATTTGTTGAAGATCTTCTGTGCTTCTAATGCACCAGGTGAACATATTTGTGAAGAGTTAAATGTTTCCATGACAAAATGTAGTTCAGCCAATTGTAAAGGCATCGCCAGTGACAGGGCAGCCATGCATCATTAGCAAAAACAGCAGAGTTGTCAGAAGGATTAAGAATGCAGCAAAAAAAGAACATTATTTGGAATCATTGTTTTATTCATTATGAACCTTTGCTATCAATGGAATCCCACCCGAGCTTGATGTGGTGTTGAGAGATATTGTTAAACTACACTGTGAACTACATTAAAATTAGTGCTCTTCATATCCAACATTTTAAGGCCCTGTGTGCTGATTAGGAGACATGTAAATGTAAAATGGCTCTGCAAAGGCAGAGTGTACAAATTGAGGAATGAAATAGCCTACGTGCTTCCTAACGGAGAAACTGACACCTCTCACAAGTTCATTCAGTCATGAAAAATGGCTTTTAACCCTGTTTTATGTTGCTAACATATTTGCCGTTCTGAATAAACTGAATCTAAAATTACGAAGTTGAATGAATTGTCAATCAAATTCACAATTTTAACTAATTTGCAACAAAGTAAAAAAAAAAATAAAATAAAAAAAAACACTATAGAAACCGTTGAATACGAGTTAAATCGACTGAATCGGTATATAAACAAAACAGCTGAAATGACTGACAATTTACAGCTGGATTACACTATATGACATGAAAAATAAACAGATTAAAAAAAAAAACACACAAGGCTTCATTCACTTACCAACTTTGTAAATGGTTGCAGAGGAAAAACTGGGCATCACACAGTAAATGACTAATGATCACACATTACCAGATTTTCAGGTCTTTCCAAACACAATAAACATAAAAACTTGCTTTGTTGCTAGGAGACACAAGACAAACGAAAACAAAATTTGTTCTAAATTTGGCTCAAAATATCAAACATATTTGATATTCTCTGACTAGATTGAATCATAGTCTGAAGCTAAAAAATCAGAGACTGTGTCCACCATACACTACACAGTTTTGTGTGAAATCTGTTAACACAAATCTCCACACTGGCTCTGACTTCTGGCAACTAGCGTGGACACGTCCATACCACAAAAATCTTTTCAAAAGTATTTCAGCCTTTACTGATCATTACAGCTAGGCACCGATTATTTCATAACTAATCCTTAATGGCACTGTTAAGGAAGAGTTAAGTGGAACAGAAATCTCTAAATTCCTTATGGATGGGTTTTTCTGTCAATCAGCACAGCAGCAATTTTTACGCTATTTTCATTTGTACTGTACATTAGTTGCTTATTATTATCCTAAAAAGACCTTTGCAGCAAACCAGAGCAACATTAGTGAAGCAGCACATATCTCTCCAGCTCCACTGACTCGCCCGCTGTAGTCTGCTATTCACTCCCCCGATCCAGGGCTTCTATTTGAAGTGAAAGCCTCCGGGATAACAGCAAACCAATTAATCTTTCCTATAATAGACCGAAGGCTCGTGGTTTATTGTGCTGATTGGAAAGTTTGCTTCAGGAACTTAATTAGCTTTGCAGGTTTACCCGACGACCAAATCTCTTCTGACTCCTCAATTAATTTAATTCTTAATATAATTATCATACATTGTCCTCATTATCGATTGACTCCAGTTACATGAATGAATGGGGAGTGTTCTCCATAGCCCTTGTGATCCTGGTGCTATAATAACTTTTGTTATTAAAAGTAAATGTGATACATGAGACCCCATCTGCCTCCCACCTTTGTCTTGCAGCTCTAATTTACCAAAAGAAATTGTTGTGCAGGTTAGGAATGCATTTTACATGAGGCAGAGGCTGATGGGAATTAATTGAGCCTGACACTTGGCGGATCTTTGTGACGTCTTATAAGCGAGTGGGATGACTTCTTGTAATTGATTCCATCACGGGTGAACAAGTGTTCTCGACCCCAGCAGAGATAACAGCTGGTTCTGTATATCCCAGCTCTTTTCTAGCAGGTAACTGACAGGCCCTGAAAACACTTCGGCCAATTTTTATCAAATTGCGGTTCATTCTTGATTGATTCCTGTTGGTCACATAAAAGCATTTATTTGGGGGTAAATCATCATGCTCTCTTATCCTGCTGTTCTGTGTATTGGACAGTTTTGTCTCTATTTTCCCTCCGAAGGACAGAGGTGCAGTTTTCAGAGCTTGCGATGAGCATGCAAGCAACCCCGCCAAAAACAGTATCTAAAAACGCAACTTCTCCCTTGACTCTAAGGACTGAGTAAACCAATTAGCAGCATGAACATGGTAGAGATAGAGTATAACAGTGTATAAGCACAGTACAGATTTTTTACAGAACTAATTAACTAAATAAATAAATAGCTAAATTGCCACACAGGAAAGTGGAAATGCTATTAAGTGATGTAACATTTTGTCATGCTACACTGCAACGTGTCGGGGAAAAAATAGATTGTTGTTGGGAAAAGCTACATTGTTTTGAACAGATAAGATACTGGCAGTTGAAAGATGTTATTCAGTTTTAAACTTAGTAAGTTCTCAACACTGTTTTGCCTCTTTAGAAATTCTAGTCATGCCTGAGGTGGAATCAAGTGGTAGATCATCAGAAACAACAACAGTCCAATCTTCAGTACTACACTTTAATTTCCTCTTTAAAATACAAAACAAAATCTTCTGTAATAAGCATATTACACACACACAAACACATACACTCCCACACCACCCACTGGATTACATTTTAAGCATATATAGGTCCTAAAGCATACTATTTTCCGTACAGCTCTCATTTCCACCAGAATCATGGGATTTGTTGAGGACTGTGGGTAGGTCACAGTTGTAGGGGTAATCAAAGACATGAAAAGCCTTTGGGGAACTTCCTAAATTGCCCCTTAAAAATGAATTGTGAGAACTGATGACTGTTAAAATGTTAACTAATGACATTCCAAGTATTCAATAGTACTTAAAAAGCAAAACAAAATACAGCTTTCAGCAGAACATATATAGGTTTTGTTTTTTCACAAACATGGTACATTTATCTGAAGTGCAATCATATTTCATTAGGAATACTAAAGCAACTTGTTTATCACCCTCAGTAAGACCTGGTGAGGACAAGGAAATGTCTCTGTGTATCTGACTGCTGGATCCAAACACCTGTTTCAAAATTAGAATTAGAAATTAGAATAATTTTTGTAAATGTTCAAAAAATTCCAATAAAATACATTTTTTTTTGTACTAACTACAGCTTTCGGCCATTGGTTAGAAGCATAGTCTCATCTGGAAATAGATCATGCTTTTGGGCACAGTAAGGCAAGATGAAGTACAGGCAATAACATTGTACATTTTAGTGTGTCAGCAATCACCACCACTTTTGAAGAGTGCACATGTGCATAACTGCATAAAAAAATAATATAGTTATTTAATTTCTCCAATAGTACATTGTAGTACAGTGGTACCTAGAAGTTTCTAGTTAATCTGAAGACTTTGATTAGCTGGTTCAGGTGTGTTTAGGGTTGGAGCAAAACTCTACAGGACAGTGACCTTCAGGGAACAGGTTTGGACTAATGCCCACTAATGCTGTATCTTTTTCTGAATGACTCTATTACTTTACCAAAGACTAAACTTATGCTCAAATGAAAGTTACGTTGACATTTACTTACTGTTAGGCTACAAAAAATGCATTTAAACTAAACACAGTATCTAAACAGTTTGATAACAGCTGCCATGTTGTCATGTATTCTTAGTGTATATAAACTAGAAAATTAGGTTGAAAGAGCTTGAGAGTTACTGGTTTTCAGGTTCCCTTATCAAAAGCTACTCTCGATGCTGCGCTCAAAAGCGCTATTGGGAACATTCTTTGTTCGACCGGTTGTTGAAGCATGTGTGTCAAACA
>JAFVLL020024525.1:0-17588 GCA_021397915.2 Tor tambroides | reverse complement strand
AACTGGATTAAGCTGAGAAAAGCCGTTTTGGACGGACCGAGCTCAAGGCGGATGAGCGCAGCCCGCGGGAGGGCAAGTGTGTTTCTGCGGCGGGGTCCAGTCAGCGAAAGATGAACAAAAACCACCGAGTGCCGAGCAACCGAACTCTGAACGCCGTGGAGGTGAAGAGCAAGGTGCGTAGCCAGCGGGCCAATTACTTTAATTAGTGTTCAATCACAGAACGGACTAGACTTCGTGGTAGGAATAGACTTAACAGTACATTTGGGTGTTAAGACACACTCACACTGTGCTGGCAAGTTTGGTCAACCTTGTGAGTTCAGTCGACCGTTGCTTTTAGTCCAGAGGACTCAATGAGTCCGTGTTGTTAGGGAGAGATTGTGTGTTTGGACCATTGACAGGTGCTCTTTTATCTCATGTTGTCAGGTGTTTATTATATTGTAAAAGTAATGTTGAAAGTTTTTGTTTCAGTTCTTATATAAACGTTACAAAAGTAACCCGTGTGTGTTTGACCACAGTATCTCCCAATCTATGGCAAGCCGTTTAAAAGTTATTCTGTATCTGTTTTATGTTACTATTACTTATCATTTTTTAATGACTAATAAGTAATTCAAAGACACTAGTATTCAAACTAATACTTATTCATTAAATACTAACACTTATTCCTTTGCTACTAGTCACTATCCTAATTAACAACTGCTTATTACAGGGCTGCTGATAGATAACAAATTGGTGTTTTTCCATCAAAATCTAGTGGGATAACGTTATTTGGTTCAGATATCAAGTGTTCATGTCAGATTAGTATGTAGTAGTTCTTGCTGGTCCCTGTTCCAGTTTCACTAGTAGCTATTCAATGATTACTAACTATGCCGGTGTGAGACACTAGTATCTATTCCAGTTGTTACTAGTAATATTTCTTGTCTCAGTGGTTATAATTATATGTGTGTTGTCATAAACTAGTGTGATTATTTTGTAGTTCAGTTTAAAAAACTTACTAGCAAGATTTGAAAAATTAGTAGTACCACTTGGAAATCAAACTAGTGTTTAATAAACAGGTACTTGTGTCTGTTCAAATAGTACTAAAAAACAGGAATGGATGCTACTTTGAGAAGCTACAAGTAACAAAAGGAAATGTCTTGATAAATAATGCATAGTTACTAGTAAAACTGGAATAGGTGCTGGTTGGAAGTGAATAACTGATATCAGCACCACAGATCCCTATAGAATTCAATGGAAAAACTTGCAATTTGTTCGCCAGTAACAAGAGGATAGAGACTATTAGCAAAGGAGAACATAATTTATTGGATACTAGTTACTATTGGTATAAGTGCAGTTAAATTTTTTTTTTAAAGTGCTAGTAACACAAAAATACACTAGTTTGTATTAAGTAATAAATGCAATAAAAATCAATAAAAATTCAATGAAAGCTGATCTTGCTCCTAAACTTGTTTTCCCTCTGTCTTTTGGTAAACAAACTGACAATCACTCATCTTGGATTCCAAACTTCACGTCCACATGACAAGATCATGTTTGAGGAAATTAAATATTGACTGTTCTCAAAAACTAAGTTAAGTCAAATACCAAGCCGCACATGTGATAAATAAGATAACTATTACTGTCTCAAACAGTGAGCCTTTAGCTCAACTGTGACGTGAGACGTGAGAGCAGTTTTACAGGCACCTGAACATCTGTACAGAAGATATTTATAACTTTATGCTGTTGTAGTCTAATATACAAATCTAATATTGGTCTCAAACCTAATATCCTGTCTACCAGTGCTCTGGACATGCATATGATGCCCAAAATTTGTCTAGGTAGGCAGTTAAATTTCAAGCATTGCCTTTTCTTGTTGATTTCTATGTATAGAAACAGTTATTCAGCACCAGAGGAATGTAGATGTGATTTACAATATGTTTATTCACGTTTTTCTTGTGTTAATCATTATGGATGACACTATAAACAAGAACCTGGTCATACTCTCTCCACCAACTCAAAGATTTACAGGTCTGCTTCATAATGGACAAGCCATGCTTAGCTAGTGATGACGTTACAGCTGACTTGAGTCTCAATCCTCCCGTCATTTTCTTTTAATTACTAAACCACTTCACAACTTATTACAATTCGTGAAAAAATTTAGGCTGTCTGTTTTGACTAGTTAGTAATTATTTCATTTTTGGATCAGATTTTTTGCCTATGATTTTCCTTGTTTATAAATAGTTTTTTTGATTGCTACTGATGCTGCTATTCTATATTTAGTTACTCTATACAGAAATATAGTGCTTACTTCCCCTTAAAGGGATAGCTCACCCAAAGTTAAGATTCTGTTATTATTATTACTACAAAAATGGAAATGTTTTTAATGATGTACTGGTTGCTTTTTTCCTATATGCACAATATACTGGCAGCATATTAAAAAATTGGCCAATATTTAATCTTTACCAGTGGACATTGGATATTTACTGATTTCTGTCTATTTTAAAGGAAACCTTTTTTTTTGCTTTCCCATTAAGAGCGCATGTTGGAGTGAGTTTTGCATGTGTCAACAGTTTTCAGTGTGTTTTAATTTTCCTTTTTAAACAAACTAGTAAAGGTTTGTAATACCATCTATTTATCAGATGTCAGCTAAAACCTGAAAATAATGGTGTAATATATTGGTTTAAAATGTGGTTTAAAATATTGGTTTTATCCATAATTTTACTATCAGTGCATTTCTACATTTTTCCAAGCACAATAGTGACTGGAACTTTCAAGCTTTAGAGATAAAGCAAAAGTACAAAAAATAAATAAATAGAAAAGAAGTCCATGCAACTTATATTTAGCAAGATTTTATCAGTAAGAAACGTAAATTTGTCCATTTCATTGTTATTTTAGTATTATTTATACTGTTATGTATTATTATTTTGAATTAGCATTTATTTTCATATTTTCATTTTTAATATTATTTTTGGTGTAAGTTTTAGTAATTTTATGTTTGTTTGTTTTTTGTCCTGCCAAGGCATTATTTCTAATTTTAAAGTTTTTAAGTGGGTTTTTTTCGTCTTATAGACTATTTGAATTTTATTTTGTTTCAGCTTTTTCAATCAACGAAACTGATTTGTAATAGTTTTAGTTGTGTTTGTCTTGTTTTGCTGTGTACTGATGTCTGTTCCATGTTGTTAGTTTGGAGCAGAATTCAGGCGGTTCTCTTTGGACCGGTCCAAGCCGGGACGCTTTGATGAGTTCTATGGCTTGCTGCAGCATGTGCACCGGATCCCCAACGTCGATCTGCTTGTGGGTTACGCCGATGTCCACGGGGACCTACTGCCAATCAACAACGATGACAACTACCATAAAGCAATCTCTATGGCAGCGCCCCTGCTCCGTCTCTTCTTGCAGCGGAAAGGTGAGGATTGTGTTTTTGAAGTGGGTCATTGGTCAAACTTGAACTAAATATGCTATGCACACAACCATGCTCTGGCACAATATCCTCTAGATCGCTTACGGTCACAGCACTCACAGTTGTAGTTCATTTGTCCATCTTTATTTTGAGAATTTATATGTAGTTATATAATATACACAAATGTTTCGACTGATAACACATGTGGAGGCGATAGCTGTGTTTCAGGAAGCTGTCAGACCAGAAGTGGTGCTTTTGTTTATATATCAGTCATATCAGATTATAATGTGACAGGTTATGTAGTCCTGGGGGAATTGAGTTCGGTAACCTGGCTGCTAGTTAGCTGGGTTTAATCTAAATTCAGAGAAGTTTTCTTCATGTAGTCCTAACTGACAGCTGTGTTTAATGATCCAGTTTACAGTAAAACAAATGATTGCTTATTGTATTGATATTGTATCTTACAGTTTAATTGCAGCTGTGTGTTTATGACATTTAAGACATTTCACAAGACCTATTTTATTTCATAATCTCCCTTGATGCATTTTTCTTTAACTAATATGGCTGAGTGTTTCTTAATTTGGGTTAAAAGTCTTCAGACTTTGAGACTTTGACCCCTCGACTGAGCACGCTTGAAAGCAACAATATAAAGTTAACGGTCTGAACTGGTGACAGTTCACAGTTGTTGTGTGCTTTTGGTGTGTCGTGGCCCCAGGCTGTGGGGTGCCCCACTCTAAGCTGTGTCTGTGTGCCATATGACCTGTAGATGGTAAGCCACTTTGTCAGGCGGAGATTAGAGGGGTCACTGTGTAACACAGTGTGGCCTGCGTTTCAGTTACACTGCGACGCTAACTCCACGCTGTGACCTGTTGCTAGGGCAGAATATAAGACACGGAAGTACATGAGGACCCACCCTCTTTTTAACTACACATGAGAAGGAGTTCTATATCTTGTCACATATGTTTTAGTTCTTTGAATGCATGCATGGATGTAGGCAGGGCGTAGGCAGAAGTTATTCCAAAGGCTAGATCTGATGTAGCCCTAAATGCTACATAGGTTCATATATGTGTACTTGATTAGGCTGATTTAACATCTGTTTCAAAACCTTTCTTGCTTTGAACTGCTTACAAATACAACAACATTCTGAGGCAATATTCCAACTGAAAAGGAGCTTATAAGGTCAAAGATAAAATCAACAGACATTTTGTGGTGATTTTAAAGGGGTTGTTAAAAAAAATTCTGTGACCACGCAAAATAAGATATTTTGAAGAGCAGTTGATGGTCCCCTTTGACTTCCATAGTAAGGAAAAAAATAAAATGGAAGTCAGTGGGGACCATCAACTGTTCATTACCCACATTCTTCAAAATATTTTCTTTTGTGTTCAGTAGAAGGAAGAAATTTATACAGGTTTGTAGCAACTTGATGGTGAGCACATGATGCCAGATTTTCATTTTTGGGTGAACTATCCCTTTAAGGGAAATTCTGTTGAATGCTATCATCTAAACATAGTAAACAAAGAAAGATGACTGTATAAATGTCCATACCAGTGTATGACAAATTCTGCTTTAAAATGCACAAGCTCTTTAAACCCGGTTGGTTTCTGATTGGCTCTCAGTGTTTTTATCATTCATCAGCTGGACAATCTTTCTGAAAGTTGTTCTAACAATATTGTTCCTCTGTGTCTTTGTTTTTCTGTGGTGTGAACTTCCCTGTTCTCATAGAAATGATTATTAAAACTTCATACTTTTTGAAGTCATTCTTGGTGTGAACTGCCAACTGGTGAACTGGTGTGGTACTATATTCTTATTGTTACATGACAAGCCTAATCAGCTTGGCAAAATTTTAACCAAACTAACACATAAGAAGCAGGGCATGTGTTAAATTCTGGAAAATGAAATATGTGCAGTTTTCTGCCTATAAATGACTGATTGGCATGTGTACCTAACCAAATAATGCTCCTCATGTGATGCACACAATAACTGATAACTCAACTGATTCCTTTAGAGTTTGATATTAGCATGTTGCTAAGATAACAGTACAGTACTCTCAGTAATATGAATAAAAATTACAGGTAAATAAATAGCGTATTATAAGTAGGTTTTATTGTTACTTTTCTGGCATCATGGAATAATATTCTGCATGGAGTCAATGCATTCTTCATGATTGGCTTCACTGTGAAGGATAATTGCAATGTTGCATTTGAATTTGGGCTAAACAGTGTATTTTAGAAAGCAGTCTACCTTTTGGAACAGCCTATGTGTTGGTAGTGTTGTGATGCCTTAAAATGCTGTCTAAGAAGGCATCTTGCCAGGTTTTAGAACAGAGACTAAAGTATTTTCTTTTGAAGGTTTCTATCACGGATCACATCAAATCCAGAGAGTTTCATGCACTTTGATGGAAGCCAGCGCATACACACGCATAAAAATATCTGTGTGCGAGTTGGATCTGTGTTTGAAATCACGTCAAGGTGTGAGTTACTAAGGCCGTCAAACCAACTGAAATCTTTTGTGCAGCGTCTTCTTGCCGTCTGAATGGCACACATTCAATGATCTGGGTTAAGATAGCCTTCGCTGTGGTTGGAGTTCACGTGGGGGATGGGGGGGTCTGAGCATTCTTGAGCGGTGCGCCTCATCTGTGGTTTGTGTTTGGAATTCTGGGTTTTGTTCTGTCGTAGCCTGCTTTGCATATTCGAGTGCCTTGACTTGAGCTCAGCTTACTGGATCTTTAATGAGGGTGTTTTGTAGGGTGTGATTGTACATCTAAACACACCAGATGAGGGTTTATGTGTTTCAATAGTACTGCGTCCTGTCCCAGTGCAGACGCACATGCTTTTTCAGACAATGTCAGGATGACCACAATGCGCCAATCTCATGCTTGTTTACCTGCTGCCATGGCAGCAGTGAAGAGCTTTAGCTGAGTGGGGTTAATGATGAGGGATTCTTGAGTGGTGATTGTAGCATGATGGGATAGATACCACATATTCACGATTGTGGGAGACCAGATGTAATAATTTAAGAAACCAGTGAAAATGGGAATGTTGTATCTGAATACTGAGTGTGACGTCCCCCCACCCTCACTGTCTATGGTGTTGTGGATATGTGTTTGCTGGCTTAAGGGGTGTTGGCACCTGTGTGTCTATTTGCATCATGTGATTTCCTGATCAGACATCCTGTGTTCTGCCTGCCATTTCTCTGAGCATTACACAGTCTGATCTTTGTGAAGATTTAATTTGCAGAGAAGTCCACTCCTGGGAGGACTTGTGTCTGTTTTGAATGTCTTCCACTAGTGAATAATCTTCCTCACGGTAGAATGATGGACTTCACATTGTTTGGAAATGGCTGTAATCACTCTTCCCAAATTGATGGCAGCAACAATTGCTTCTCTAAAGATCATTGCTGATGTCTTACCTCCTTGACATTGTGTTAACTGTTAACACACTAGAAGGTTCCAGACCAGCAAGCTGCCAAAACCTCTGCTTTTATAGAGGTGCTCACACTTTCTGATGATCAGTTAATCAAGCATTTGATTACTTGGTGCCTGACTGCGTAGTTGTCAGTCCAAAATGGCGGCGGCACAGTTTTGTCATGGGCGCAACTGTTGCTATGGAGCGTTCTATTGAGTTTCGCCTCTTGGGCTTCTACACTCTTTGCTTGAACTAAATACACAGGTAGATGAAGATAATTAACAAGACACACCTGAACCAAACATAATTAACAGGAGACAGAAACTAGGTCACGCAGAGCACAAGGGGAAAGAACACACACAAACAGTCCTGGGGTGTGACATACACAAATATATATATATATATATATATATATATATATATATATATATTCCATAGTTTTCTGTATCAGGACATAATAAAAATGATCTTGTCCTTTACTTGGCAGGTCTTAAAATTTCGAAAATATATTTTAAAAAGTTATTTAACAAAAATTAAGCCAAAATGGAAAAACCATGTGTGACAAAGTTAGGACACCCTATGATTCAACTGCCTGTAGATCCACTTTTAGCAGCAATAACTTGAATTAATCATTTTCTGTGTGACTTAATCAGTCTCTCACATTGTTCTGGAGGAATTTCATCCTACTTTTCTTTACAACGTTGCTCCAGCTTGAGGTTTGAGGGCATTTGTTTATGCACAGCTCTCACCACAGCATTTCTTTCAGGATGAGCTCTGGACTTTGACTGGACTGTTGTAACAGCTTGATTCTTTTATTTTTAACCGTTCTGTTGTAGATTTGCTGGTGTTCTTGGGATCATTGTGCTGTTGCATGACCCAAACTTGGCCAAGCTTTAGCTGTCGGACGGATGTCCTCACATTTAACTCTAGAATACTTTGGGATATAGAGGAGTTCATGGTCGACTCAATGACTGTGCCCAGGTACTGTGGTTACAAACCAAGCCCAAAATCATCAGCCTTCCACCAGCATGTGTGACTTTTGCTATGAGGTGTTTGTGCTGATATTTTAATAATTTTAAATCAATTTTTAAATCATTTCTAAATTTCTGGTTTTATTGTTGTGATTATTTTTTTTCTGATTATTTTACTTCCTTTTATGTAAAGCACTTTGAATTACCATTGTGTATGAAATGCGCTATATAAATAAACTTGCCTTGCTTTGCCTTGATATGCTCTTTAGGTTTTCACCTAACGTAGCATTGTGCATTATGGCCAAACATCTCCACTTTGGTCACGTCTGTTCAAAGAACATTGTTCTAGAAGTCTTATGATTTGCTTAGATGCACCTTTGCAAACCTAAACTGTGCTGCCATGATTTTTTTAGATAAAAGAGGCTTTTTTTTTCTGGCAAGCCTTCCAAACATGCCATACTTGTCCCATATTTCTCTAATTGTACTGCCATGAACTTTATCATTTCACATGTTAACTGAGAGAGTCTGTAGAGTCTGCAGAGGAGTTCTGCCTGCCATTTCTCTGAGCATTACACAGTCTGATCTTGTGGTGAATTTGCAGAGAAGTCCACTCCTGGGAGGACTTGTGTCTGTTTTGAATGTCTTCCACTAGTGAATAATCTTCCTCACGGTAGAATGATGGACTTCACATTGTTTGGAAATGGCTGTGTCACTCTTCCCAAATTGATGGCAGCAACAATTGCTTCTCTAAGATCATTGCTGATGTCTTACCTCCTTGACATTGTGTTAACTGTTAACACACACTAGAAGGTTCCAGACCAGCAAACTGCCAAAACCTCTGCTTTTATAGAGGTGCTCACACTTTCTGATGATCAGTTAATCAAAAGCATTTGATTAGCAGTGCCTGACTGCTACTTACCCTCATAGGAAATGTTAATAGTAAGGGTAAACTTTGTCACACATAGATTTTCCATTTTGGCTTTATTTTTGTTAAATAAATAATGGCACGGTGCAATATGTCATGTGTCAGGTTTTATTTTCCAAATATTAAGACCTGCCAAGGACCAGATATTCTCTTAATTATGTCCTGATACAGAAAACCATGGAATTCAATATGGTGTCCTAACTTTTTCACATGACTTTATATTTATATATATATATGTATATGTGTGGCCCTAAACCACAAAATCAGTCACCAGTCATAAGTAGCATGGGTATATTTGTAGCAATAGCCAAAAACACATTATATGGGTCAAAATTATCAATATTTCTTTTATGCCAAAAATCGTTAGGAAATGAAATAAAGATCATGTTCCATGAAGATATTTTGTAAATTTGCTACCGTAAATATATCAGATTTATATCTATATTTTGATTTTTTTTGCACCCTCAGATTCCTGATTTTCAAATAGTTGTATCTTGGCCAAATATTGTCCTATCATAAAAAAAACCATGCATCAATGATGTGTTACATGTATGCCTTGTTTTCTGTTCTCTCCGTTGTGACCTAGTTTTCTTGAGTTGCTTGATTATGTCATTCCGTTCACCTGTTGTATGTTAATCATCTCATTAGTTCCCTTTGTTTGGTTCATGTTTATAAGTCCTCAGTTCTCCCTTAGTCTTTGTCTGTTCTCCATCTATGTTAAGTTGGTTTACTTGCCTTGTCTCCTGGATTTATCTGATTAAAGGACTTTTCTGTTGATCTCCATCATCACCGTGCATTTATAACACCAACCTGTGACAGAAGAATTGACCATTACAGGTTCTTTTGCAGCATTTTGTTTCCTTTTTCCCCCACTCCTCTGTCAACATGAACATTCCTGCAGTTGCCCTGCTATGCTTGGTGCAGGGTGACCGTCTGCTGGAAGACCACACACAGGACTTTTTGCATCTCGCGTGCCTGACTCATTACCCTGATCGCTCGCTCTGTGTTTTTTTTTTTTTTTTTTTTTTTTTTTAGTTCCCTTTGTTTGGTCCATGCTTATAAGCCCTCAGTTCTCCCTTAGTCTTCGTCCATTCTCCGTTATGTTAAGTTGGTTTACTTGCCTTGTCTCCTGGATTTATCTAATTAAAGGACTTTTTCTGTTGATCTCCATCGTCACTGTATATTTGTATATCACCAACCTGTGACATGGTGGTGTATAGATCCCAGTTTTAAAAAAGTGACCCTTATGACTGGTTTTTGTGGTCCATGGCGCCCCACACACACACACACACATACATACATACATACATATAGTCATGTGAACAAGTCGTGCAAAATATTGTTATAGGGTCACATAAGTTAACTTATCAAAAATACTAATTACCACTTTCTGGCACTGATGGATCGTTTATTTATTTATCTAAGTGACAAGATGACGTGTATGCCAAGTATGGTAACCTATACTTGGAATTTGTGCTCTGCATTAATTTAACCAATCCCAAGAGCACACCCAGCAGTTAGTAGTGAACACACACGGAACAGTGCAGCAGTGCCTGGGAGCGACTGAGGGTTCGATGCCTTGCTTATGGTTACTGAGTATGGATGAGAGCGCTGTTCATTCACATGCCATAATATGCAATGATTACCATTCTCAGAAACAACCGTATTAACAGGGTAATTCCAAAGAATACAAAGAACACACATACTTTGCATTGTCATGGTGCCCTGTCAAAAATGTGGTATATAATACAATAGTACTTTTTGTCAGTGTGAAAAATTAAATCTTCACTGCACTTACTATTTGGTCGAGTCTGATAACTGGAACTCCCTCCTGCGTTCAAAGCATTTCTGCAGACCTTGGTCTTTCCACACACTCTTGATGGCTTCAGCATGTTTAGGCTCCAGTGACTGTACTGTTTCGGGGATCACACTGTTAAGAACTGCGGCATGTGTCTACAACACACAGATTAGGTTTTAGTTTTGAGGAGAAAGCTAAGATATTTAACTTGTCTAATAAAAAATATGCTTTGTCTCAAAATTCCTGGTGCATACTTGGTTTTTTCCATCAACAAAACGAATGTTTAGGTGCTCCATGGCTTGAAGCAGGTTGTGAATGGAAACAAAGATATTCTGGAACACCAGCTTGGCATAGGCCCTCCTGTCCTCCTCTGTGTAGCCCCTGCCATGAATGATTCTCATCTGCTTGATGAAAGTACTCTTCCCGCTCTCCCCTGTGCCTGTCGAAGGACATGGAAAGTTTTTGCTGTGAGATATCACGCATTACTGTGTAGCTATATGAAAAGTTTTATTTGAGAGGTCTTACCATTAGTGCTGAGATCAAAAATGAACCAAAAATGAAAATTTACTTGCACTCCTGTAAGTAACTTACTTAAACCTTACTCACTTGAACCTTCTTTTACAGCTTTGTCTCGTCACAATCCAGTTTCATTGTATTGAAAAGAATAGCCTGGACTAAGTGACTCTTTTTGCATTTCTTTGCATTTCATATGTGGTCCAAACAGCATTAGTAAATGCTGTTTGGAACATATGCTCCATACTCCAAACAGAGTAAATAATGACAGATTCTTCTTTTTTTGCATGAATATTCACTTTAATACCAAAGGTAAAGCTTCAAAAACCACTGCAGTTTTGCTGCAGCATTTTTTTCCCATCAACTTGACCTTATAAGGACTGATTACATTGATCTGACATTTTTTTCATACATCCTTCATGTAGACGATATTCCTGTTCTGGTGGAACCTGAAGGTGCTGTATATGTTATTGAGCTGAAAAATGACAGGCCTACTAGAGCTACATTTGAATTTGTGTCATAATTCCTGAAGTTTGCATTATTGATTCTGATCTGATTCTAATAATCATCTCTCAGCCACAGTTTTTGTATCTCATGTGCACTTCTACATATTCAAATTTGGTATGGCATGAAAACCAGCTTGGTCATTCCTAAAACATCTCCCTTTTTTGTTACACAGAACAAAGGAAGTCTGTAACAAACATGACACAGTTTTCTTTTTTGTGTGAACTATTTCTTAATAATGTGAGTGTTCAAACTGTTATTTTGCAGATATACCTTCAACAACAGAGATTCTCTTGCAAAAATATGTCAGGAAATGATCTATTCACTCGTGCTTATTTTTAGAAACACACAGAAACCTGACAAAGACACCTAGTATGGATTTTCTAATTTGCATGTTTGCTTTAGGATATGAACATTGTGATTGTGTGATCAGAATGGTCTGCCAGTAAGGTGTGAATGGTTTGAATATGATTTGTTTTAATATGAAACAACTATATTTAGAAACTATGATTTAACAAAATAATCACACTATGACACACTACAATACAATAACTTCTTTAATAACTTGTAAATTAGATCATTGTGATAAGTATTTCTGATTATTGATAAATGTTTTATTTTTGTGTCTCTCTTTTTCATCAAGTAACCTTTATTTATATAGCGCTTTTAACAATACAGATTGTGTCAAAGCAGCTTCACAGCATTAAATAGGAAAATACTGTGTCGATAATGCAAAAAGACAATAGTAAACACTCAAATTCTCAGTTAATGTCAGTTCATCATTGATTCAGTGACGTCATCGTCCAGCTCAGTTCAGTTCAGATAATATCTGTGCAACCAAGTCAACAATCATCAAAAGCGTATTTTGCTTCAAAACTAAATAATAGAGAAAACCACACAGAACACTAAACTTAGTCTCCTGAGTGTGATAACACGTAGCCAAGTATGATGCCACATGCACTCACACAAAAAAAAAATTCTGACATTGCAGTGCTGGATGTGAATGATTGTATCTATTACAGTACATGCCAGACAGGTCTGACAATTGGGAGTTTTGCTAAAAGAGTGGAGATTTTTATCATGGTTAAAACAAGGAAACACTGGATAAGCTCAATCATCGGTTCTTCTATTAAACTGGCATTGACTCAGCTGATTAGAAACAAACTTAACCAAAAATATAGTTTAAAATGCATAAGTACATATCAAGGAAAACATAAATGAACTGAAACACTGAAGTAACTGCTTATGTTCGATATGATGCAAGTACACGTATAGGACGTGATGGAGCTGATCCTATCAGTAGATCCTACGTTAGGAATTCACACGTTGTTCCTGTTTGCGTGCTTTTTGCAAATATCTTGACATGCTTACTTGCGTTTTAGTTTCATTAAGAACATAGAAATAATGCTGTGCTGTATGAGAATGAATGACTTTCCATTGACATCCTTTTGCATATATTTGCATGTGACCGCTAACAGTCAGAGGAAATATGTCATCTAAACATTTAGAATAAAACGAATTTTGTGAGTCTTATAAGTATAAAAGCTTTAATACATATCATCTGGCAGTTGAATTGTTTTATAATTTAATGTCAATAAATGAATGATTCTGAAGATGCTGAACAACTCAAATTATTTACACTGACCATTACAAATTTTCAGGTGTCACTAAAAAAATTAGAAATCTACATATCTAAAATAAAACAAACAAACAAAAATGAAAAGTACATACCTAAAAGCAAAAGTTTCAGTTGTCGGGATGAATCCCTCTTGTCCATCTTAAGCTGTCTCTCAATTTCTTGGTGAATCCTGATGCTTTCTCTGTCTTCACCTGACAAGCAGCAGTCCCCCATCCTGAACAGCTTGAACCTTCTCCAGTACTTTGCAGTTAACACATTCATCAATCACTCACGAGTGTTATAAACCTACCTTCAAGAAAACCTATTGAAACACGCCTACCTCAGGACTAGCCTGATGAACTGTAATTTACAGGTATAGTTTCTTCCTTGTTCAGTGGATGGGGTGGGTTGTGTCACATAAGGCATTAGTTTCCTTTTTCCTCTGCACCAGTCTCAACTGCTCTCTATTAAAACAAACAGGAAAAAATCAGAGGAACAGAGGAACTGAAGAATGCCATTTTAAAACTGTAAATTGTGTAATATTCTCCTGCAGAACATAAAATTTATGAAGAATGTTTAATCCAACAGTTTTGGTGCCCATTGACTTCCATTGTATCGACAAACAAACAAACAAATAAGAAAGAAAAAATCAATCTTTAAAAATCAATCTCTTTTTTATGTTCCACAGAAGAAAGAATGTTGTACAGGTTTGGCATGGCATGAGGGTGAGTAAATTTGAGTAATTTTTTTTTTTTTTTTTTTCTTGTGCACCTTATCCAAGACTGGAGATCATGTTGCATACAAGGAACTAGTTGTAGCATTACACCTCTTGCTCAAAATGCCACTATACAAAACTGGTTTGCTGACTGATTTTAGAGGGGTTTGGGGCACTTTTCAGATGGTCAGATTAGGAGCCCAGCTAAACACCAGCTTGGCCAGGCTGGGAGACCAGCCTAAACCAGCTAAGACCAGCAGGCCAGACTGGTTTAAGAGGGTTATTTTCAGCAGGGCAAAATGAGGCAAAATTAACATTTCAAGAACTTTTATCACATTTGAAACTGCCAGAGGCAAAGAAGATACTATAGCATACCAGACTGGCCAAGGATGTGCAAATGTCACCCAGACAATCAGCTTGCATAATGATGATCCAAATGTAGGGATGTAAAAATGCATCAGTGTGATAATGATATTAAAAGGCTGATTATGAAATTTAGCAATCGATTATAATGTATTAATTATGCCCAAAGTGTTAACAGCCACTACATGTGCTCTAGCAACACAATAATATCTGTGGAAGCAAGTGTGCTCTTTATTAAGAAGGTTAACACACAATAACTTTGTTATTTTTAAATCTTGTTTTAAACAGCATTTTCATCTTTTTTTTCTTTTTTTTTTAAAGAAAGATCTAAGATAGTGAAACTTGCTGGAAATCAACATCCTGGACAGGGCAAAAATATGCAATATGCTAAATGCATAAAAAAGGCATTTTAAAAAAGTAATATATATCAAACCTGCAGCTTAAAAAAATTGTTTTGTATTACATATTACATTTGTTTCATCCAAACATATTTTGAAAAATAACAATGAAGTGTACCAAAAATAATCAAATTATAAAAGAATGAATGAATGAATATAAATAAATTTATGAATAATTATTAAACATATACATTAGCAGACCTTCTTTTGATAAAAGAGGCATTAATTTGTTTAGTTACATCATTACAGCTAAAATAGCTTTAAATACTTTCCGTGGGTTAACTGCATGTCACTTTATTATGCTTCAGTCAGGCTTGGAATGACATGAGGATGAGTACAGTAACAAAGAAAAAAATGTAAAATGTAAATATTTCAGATAAACAAGTTTGTTGCTGTATCCATATGTTACACATATGGAATTTTCTCCCATTACATCCCTCAAAATGAAAATATGAGGAACAAAATGTATGTGCATGATAGAAACAGACCGGCTTGTCTAGTATACAATGCTTACGAGTGACTTAATGATGCTGTTTGCCACAAACATACAGGGAAACAAACCTGCTAAATATTTTTATTGCCATAAAGGAAAAAATATACTTATAGTATACACTATACTTATAGGAAAAAAATATACAAAATACAATTTCATGGCTATTAAGAGATATCTGTGGCAGTTACAGGGAAAGTGGTTTTTGGCTTTTAAAGCCGTATAGACGGTTTTGTAAATAACTAGAAAATAAAAACGTCCAAACAAAATTCTGCTGTGGCGTCTGACTGACTATTTAATAGTGTAAGGTGTCTTGTGTCACAGAACACTTGTGCAATGTTTTTGGATGGTATGAGGAAGTATGAACAAAAACAGACTATTAAATTGCATAAATAGCAGCTCCAGACCAGTACAAACCCTCCTCCATCGGCTGTAGGTGAACCAAAAACAACTGATAACAGCTCTCAGTGATTTGTGTCGGGTCTCCGCTATATTAGCAGCAACATTCACAAATGTTTACAGAACAAGAGGGAACCCAGTGTGCTTGTAGCTTTCCCTATTTGTTTTATCACGTGATAGAAAGTCTAAGGCCTTCTCAAGCCGTACGGCTGACCCATCTAATCTGCGGCCTGTAATGCATCAATCTAAGATTGCTGTAGAGACAAAATGTAATTCCATCAAGTTAGCATTTTTAAACATTCGCTCACTAAAAAATAAATCATTTCTGATCAATGATTTAATAACCACAAACAACCTGGATTTTATGTTTCTAAATGAAACATGGCTAGAAGACAGCTGCAGTGCAACAGTCCTCAATGAAACAGCCCCTCCTAACTTTAATTTTATAAGTGTCTGCAGAGCTGTTAGGAGAGGTGGAGGTGTAGCTGCTCTATTTAAAGATGTTTATCAATGCAAGCAAGTGTCATTTGGTCAGTATTTGTCTTTTGAATACCTAGGTATTGTGCTGAAAGGTGCTCCACGCATTCTGTTTATCATTATTTACAGGCCTCCAAAATACTCTCCAGCCTTTGTTGAAGAATTCACAGAACTGTTATCAATGATTTCCTCAGAGTTTGACTGTTTTACTATTGCAGGGGATTTTAATATTCACATAGATAATGCAGAAATCAAAACTACAAAAGAAATTATAACTGTTTTAAACACTTTTGACCTGATTCAGCATGTGCATGGACCCACACACAATCGTGGACACACTCTAGATTTACTCATCAGTAGAGGTCTAAACATTTCATCCATTGTTATTAAGGATGTAGCACTATCTGATCACTTCTGTATTTTCTTTGATATATTGATCTCTGTTACCACTGTACCAATCTAGATCTCCCTCTGTCAGAAAGAGATGCATTAACGAGAACACTAGTGCGCTATTTATGAAGGCTATATCTTTAACACCAAGCATTTCTGCAGACTCTGTTGATCTTCTCCTGGATTCATTTAACTCAAAAGTTAAGAATGTTATTGATGATATTGCTCCGGTAAAGGTCAGCAAGAAGACTGGCAGACAAAAATCACCTTGGAGAAAATCAACAGCAGTTCAGAGTATGAAAAGGCAATGCAGAAAACCTGAGCGGATGTGGCGGAAGACGAAACTCAATATTCATTATAGCTATAAAGACAGCCTTCATGCTTTCAATGCGGAACTAGCCATAGCTTGACAGACGTTCTTCTCAAATCTTATAAACAGTAACTTAAACAACACTCGCACTCTTTTTGCTACTGTGGAGAGACTGACAAACCTCCCAAGTCAGATTCCCAGTGAAATGCTCTCCGACAGCAAATAAAATCAGTTTGCTACCTTCTTTTCTGAGAAGATCAATAATATCAGAAAGGCAGCTGGCACATCCTCAAGTTATGCAGAGGTCACACAGATTCAACCGCAACTTCAAAAAGAAGTGACTATGTCTGTTTTAATATTGGAAGAAATAGTACAGCACCTTAAATCGTCATCCTGCTATCCTGACACACTTCCCACATCTTTTTTCAAAAGTGTGCTTAACTGTTTAGAAGCAGATCTCTTAGAAGTGGTGACACTTCTTTCTGGGACTTTTCCAAACTCCCTGAAAACTGCAGTTGTTTAAGCCCCTTCTGAAAAAGCGCAGTCTTGATAACACCATGTTGAGCAACTACAGACCAATATCAAATCTTCCATTCATAGGTAAGATTATTGAAAAGGTAGTTTTTAATCAGCTGAACAACTACTTAAACTCAAATGGATACCTGGACAATTTTCAATCTGATTTCCGAGGGAATTACAGCACAGAGACAGCGCTCATTAAGATAATAAATGATATTCGCTTTAATTCTGATTCTGGCAAAATATCAGTGATGGTACTACTAGATCTTAGTGCTGTGTTTGACACTGTCAATCATAACATACTTCTAGAGAGACTGGAAAACTGGGTGGGGCTTTCTGGGATGGTACTCAAATGGTTCAGGTCATACTTAGAAGGGAGAGGTTATTATATGAGTATAGGAGAGCATAAGTCTAAGTGGACGTC